>CAUYQV010022341.1:0-45552 GCA_963574575.1 Galagoides demidoff
ACTTTTGCACTAGACTATTTATCATAGCCCAATTTACAATCACCAAAATGTGGAAACAGCCTAAATGCCCACCAGCCCAGGAATGGATTAACAAGTTGTGGTATATGTAAACCATGGAATACTATTCAGGCACTAAAAGAGATGGAGATTTTATATCTTTTGTACTAACCTGGATTGAGTTGGAACACATTCTTCTCTGTAGGCAGAGAATTTTAAGTAATTTATGCAGACACTGCCCTCTCTCAAGGTGGAGTGTCAGTCTGTACTTCTTCAGTGTGGGCTGCCTTGTTGGCTTACTTCCAAAGTGTAAACTGTGGAAAGGACAGGAAAAGAGGAACCTTATGGGAGGCAAACATGCCAGACACCCCCTCAGCAGAGCAGCCCAGGGTGGATATCCACAGGGATAGGTCATGATTTTAGCATATACCCTTCATGTGAGATGATAAGGATGACAATTTACCTCCGTGGTCTTCCTCCCCCCAAATCCATAACCCCAATCTAATCATGAGAAAAATATCAGATAAACCCTACCTGAGAAACTCTCTACCAAATACTCACCAGTACCCCTCAAGATTGTCAAGGTCTTCACGAACCAGGAAAGGCAGAGAAATTGTCATGGGCACAAGGAGCCTAGGGAGACATGAGATATAAAAGTCATGTGATATTCTAGAGCAGAAAAGAGAAAAACATTAAACACTAAGAATATCTGAATAAACCATAGACTTTATTTAACAATGTTTTTTGTTTTGTTTTTGAGATAGGGTCTAGTTCTGTTGCCCAGGCTAGAGTACAGTAGCATCAGCATAGCTCACTGTAACCACTAACTCCTGGGCTCAAGCCATCGTCCTGACTTAGCGTCCCAAGTAGCTGGGAGTGCAGGTGTGCACCATTATGCCCAGCTAATTTTTCTGTTTTTTTGTAGAGATGATGGGTCTTGCTTTTGCTCAGGCTGCTCTCAAATTCCTAGACTCAAGCAATCCTCCTGCTTCACCCCCCGCCCCCGACCAGTGTTAGAATTATAGATATGAACATCACACCCAACTGATTTAATAATAACTTATCAATATTTGTTCATTTGCTGCAATGAATATACCATAGCAATCAAGGTATTAATACTGAGAGAAACTCATGGGATGCATGAGAACTCTCTGTACTATCTTCATAACTTTTCTATAAATTTAAAACTATTCTAATTTTTTTTAAAGCTTATCTTTCAAAAACGAATGATCCCAGCAATCTGGAACAGGAGGTGTGTGTCTAGAAGCTCGGGATAAACACATTTGTGTCTGTGTGAGGAAAATGCTCTGGCTTTTCAAATTCAGGAAAAGTCCTCTGTGTGCAGCATAAAACAAGGTCAAAGAAAAGAGTGTTTTGAAATTATCCAACAAAGAGAGAATGCGGTCAGTGGCAAAAGTACTCAAGGTGTGTGCCAGGGTGAAGGTCGTGGCAGAGTGGACATAATGGGACTTGGCAGACATGTTCTCTTAATTGAAATGTCAGCCCTCTTGGGTACAGTCTGAGCAGGAGGCCTCAGAACAGAAAGAAAGGTGGCAAGGTGGCATCGTACTTTTGAAATATTCATAATGACAATGAACTTCAACTTGCCAGTGAAATGGATATAATGTATTCAGAAGAGATACAGAAAATGCAGAAGAAAAAAGAAAACCTCAGTGAAGCTCTATCATAGGTTGTAATGGAATAGGGTTACCTTTGAAAAAATCCTTAAACTTGGGTCTTAAAGTTGCACTACCAAAACCATGAGCATTAATGTGGTCAAATGCACTTTTACTGATACAAAGATCCAGAAGTTCAAAAGTGGAAAAGATGTTCCAACTCCATTTTATCAGTAAGGTAACTAATTTTTAAAGGCTGGCTTTGAACAATGAAGGAGCTACTGAAATTCATAAAATGACAAATTAGAAGAACTTTGGAAAGGACATGCGGTCTCTTTTCTCATTACTGAACCCTCACTCGTAACTCGAATTAATACTCTGAATAGGAGAGATACTGAAAGGGACACTATAGTCTGGAATTCAGGTGCCCCAAGGGTCTATTCCAATCCTGGAGCTGCTGATAAAATTTATTTCTTCCTCTTGTTGCATAAGGATGTATATCTCCGAGGTTTATGAGCTTTGGTTCGGTGCAGGGGGCATTGATACATGTAAAAGAAACAGAAAGGATAAATGATCTTGCTGGAAACTTAGAGAACTAGACCTTTGAAACAAAGAATGCCAAGTGAAGGATCCAGCCCCGAAAGTAGTAGTGCACATACACATATAGAAAATGCATATAGTGGTGAGTTGACAGATAAATACATGCAACACACAGGGATGTGGGTTGACGTCAAAGGCAGGTAGATGGAGATTAGGAGTTGGGAGAGCAAAAAAAAAAAAAAGGCCGAAGAATCATACAAGGCACAGGCCACAACGAGACCTTGTTTCCAGGAAAGGAAACGGATAAAATGAGGGGCCTTACATGATTCCTGCTTCTATTTAAAACCACTTTTGACATAGAGGCACCCCAGGGCCTAGTTGATGATATACTTTATTTTTTTTTTATTAAATCATAACTCTATACATTAATGCATTATGTGGTACAAGGTACTGATTTTATATACAATTTGGAATGCTTACATCAAACTGGTTAACACAGCCTTCACCTCACTTACCAAATTACTGTATTAAGATGTTAAAGCCTGATTTTCTATTAGTGTACCCTGAGAGGGTCTTAGGTGTGCCATGACAATGTTTAAAGACCATTAACTAAATTATTTGCAAAAGAAGTTCAAAGCATAGTAAATATAGTCTTTACTCCTTTGTTTTTTTCTGTGATCAACATAATTTAAGTGTGCCACTGAAGTTTAGCTATACGTTCAAGGTGCCATGAGATAAAGGTTGAAAACACTGCTTTAAAGGAAGATTGGATAGATGGTCAAGGATATAAGCTGACTTACGTACAAGAAAAATGTGGCAATAAAGAACAAAGCGTTTTTTATTAATGAAAAGTTTATGTTCTTTACAAATAAAACATAATAGATAGGAAGGTTTGGCTTATCAAACTGCAAGTCACAATTAAATTCTTTTAAATTCAGAGAAAGAAAAACTGTCTAGCAAAATTCATGGCAACTATGTAGAAACTTAACCCATTGCCAACATTTTTTTTCCATGTTACTAATGCAATGAAGAATCAAAGCAGTTAATTAACTGGCTTAAGGCAAAAAAAAAAAATCATCTTCATTTATCTCAGTAATTAAGATAATTCGTTGACTTGAAATATCTAGAGAATTGTCTTAATTCTTCAGTCTGCTTGTGTAGATGCAGGCTACATGAAAAGAAGCAAGACATCAGCCAGAGAGAAAATACAAAACAAAAGAAAAGTGTATTCTCACCCTTTAAACCAGTGATAGAATGTCTACAAGAAAAAGAATAGGCACACCTTAAAATGTTTTTAAACATAACATTTTGTTATATGTAAGCACTGAAGTAGAGGGAAATGACATTCAGTTCTCTAAGTTTCAGGTTAAAACATTATTGGGTTTAGAGGTCCAAGAGGAAATGACTTTTCACCGTCAGCATTAAGAAGGTATTCAGTACACACGTAGTTCATTCAAAAAAGGGGGAAATAATCAGATAGCGTAGGGTTAAATGAGTGAAATTGAGATTTTGATAACACTAGGGTCACTTCTGATTAGAGAAAATAAAGTCATGGTGGAGGTCAGCCTGTCTCAAGCAGCTCATGGTGTGACACCGAAGGGTGTCAGAGGAAGAATAGCCCACCCACGCCTGTCCTTCCTCTGCTTCCTCCCCCAGGACCAAAAGATTTTTGGCTTGATCATCATAGAACAAGAAATCTGTAAAGACCTAGGAGAATAGGGACTGGTGGGATGGGGAGCGGAGAGTGAAGAGGTGTAAGTTTTGAAGCTGCCCTGAATGAGTTCAAGTCAGCTTGACCAGGTGACACAAAGAGAATGGGCCATGCGATCCCTGAGCCACTGCCAAACATGAATACCATTGAACAAACATTTATTATGCATCTCCAGGAGGCAGGCACTGGGTTCCATTCTGAGAATACAAAGTTGAATGAGTGAGGAGGCCTGCCTTTGTGGAGTGAGTACACACTCTGGGAAGGAAGCCAAAAGGGTGAACAATAACGGCAGTGTAAGGAGGGCAATTAGAGAAGCTCTGAGGGGGTCTAGAGGAGGGCAAGGAAGATTAGCAGAAAGGACGCTGTTTGTGCTGGTTAAGGATGAATAGGAGTTTTCCATATGGACCGGATAGGAGAGACATTTCAGAGGAAACAATACATGCAAAGTCATATACCAGCAGCCCATGCAAAGGCAGATAACAGAGACATAATGCTATGCTACGTGTCAGGCAGGGCACAGCACAAGTGGCACCATCCATGAGAGCAACAAAACGTACAAGGTGCAGAGGAATATCATTCTAGATTCAATGTCCTGTCGGCAACTCACCGACTGTACCATCTGGGAAAGTTATCTTTTTTCTAAATTTCAGTTTTCTGATCTGTAAAATGGGGATAATAATAGAGACCAGGTCAAACAGTGGTTGAAGGAAGTGAAATAACTGCTCAGTCAAGGTCAGCTGTCATCGGGATTTATTAGGGATTGCTGGGACGCACAGTAGAAATGGCTCCAAGTTAAAGGAACTATGGCAGATGGAAATGCAAAAGAAAGATAACGAACTAAGGAATGCCCACGGGATGTGGGTCAATGACACATTATCCATTTGGAGAGGACAAGTTTTAGTGACAGCCACAGGTTTTCTTTGTATCCTGATCAACGTTTTAATTGATCTGGGTGAAGGTTTATGAAATGTGTAGATGCCAGGAAACGGGAGAGGCTGCGGTGACCGGGAGTGACATTTTCCAGCTTCTAACTGATGTTGATTGACTAGCTGAAGTGATTGTTAAAATCTGAAGAGATGAAATTTTAATCTTTACATGCATAATATATAGTCCTAAATTTGAGTTTACAAAAGATCAGTGACACGTTGGAAAAGACCTGTATTTGCAGAGACATATGTGGAAAAATAAAAACTGACTGGAGATCTTAGTAGATGTTGAACTCAATTTTTGTCCATATGTGGTAACACAGAGCTAATGTAATTTAGGTGACTTAAAGGAAGATGAAGCAAATCTAGAATGATAGAAGCCATGGTTTCATTCTTCTGTGTTTTGTCCAGAGCACATATCCAATGCCAGACTTTCAGAAGCATTTACAGACAAATTAAACCAAATTTGTAGGATCCCTATTGGGAGAATAAAGGAACTTAGTTCTCTTGTTTGAGAAATATAGATGAGATGTGAAAAGGAGGTGACTCGGGGGATACTGTTTCTGTCCTTAAACATAAAAAGTGGTCATGTAAAAAAGAAATTAAATTATTTTGCGTAGAATCTGAGGTACATCCAGGATGAATGAAAGCTAGAATTTAGGTTTGGCATAAGTAAACCCTACGTCAGTTGAGTTCAAAAGACTGAACGTGAAGGTGGGGTGAGTTAGCTAACAATCAAGGCTTTCAAGTATGGCTAGCTGGTTGCATCTGGTGAAGACTTTGGAGAGAAACTATGAGAAAAGAGTTGGGCTAGATGACTTTTAAAGTTTCCTCCAACCTGAAAATCTCTTGAGTCTGTAACAAGTAATATATTTTGACAAAGAAAAATGGCAAGAGGCTCGGAGCCCATGCACAGTGGTTACAACACCAGCCACATGCACCGAAGCTGGTGGTTTAGACTCAACCCAGGCCAGCTAAACAATGACAATTGCAACAAAAAATAGCTGGGCGTTGTGTCAAGCACCTGTGGTCCCAGCTATTTGGGAGGCTGAGGCAAGGGAATTGCTTCTTAAGCCTAGGAGTTTGAGGTTGCAGTGAGCTGTGACACTCCAGCACTCTACTGTGGGTGACATAGTACAGACTGTCTCAAAAAAAAAAAAAAAAAAAAGAAAAAGAAAAATGAAAAATGGCAAGCCATAGAACAGAGTAAGCATTTTGGGTGTGAAATGAAAGTTAGTCCAAGAAAGTTCGGACCAATATAAAGCCAAAGGAGAACTAATGATGTTTAAAATGATTGTCCCTAATAAAAACCTTTCTGGAGTCTTGTGGTGCAGTGAATTTCAAGCAAACGTTGAATTCTAATTCAATTTATTTGTAATCATCCCCACTATTATTAATGATCTGAAGATTTAATAGCACGCACACTAGAGTCAGCAGACGTTTTCTAATTGAATACAGAAATATAAGAAGAAAATGATGTACTTTTTTATTATTCTAGTAAAGTCATATATCCTGAAAGAAGAATAAACTAGATGAACTATTTACTTCCCATTTACCCATGTGTATTTCCATAGTAGAAAAAGGAATATACCGTAGCCTGGGAGGAGGTTATTTGGTTGTCAGCTCTTAATGATGCACACAGAAAGTGGAAGGGCTCAAGCTTGGTTTTTAATAAAGATTTTGTTTTGGCAGTTTGGTTCTAAGGAGACTTTGATTTGAAAAAAAATCTGTTATCATTTAATTATATCAAACTGAAGGGCAGCATGCGGTTTTGATCCATTTAATCTTAATGGAAAAGAACAAGTCATTACTTAAAGAGTATCTTATAGCCTGTGTTATTTCTGGTATTTTTAGAAATCATTTAGTCTTCTTCAAATTGATGTGATATAATTATTCATTAATAATTCTTCTTGATGTCTCTGGAGTCATTCCATTAACCACAGTCATTATGCATCATTTTGTGAATGTTTGCTATAAGATTGTGATATCTACAGCTTATTGAGTCATTACATCCATTGGCATAAATCGTTTTAGTGAAGAATAACCAATTTATCTTGAAAAAAATTTCACTGAAGTATCTTACAGGAGGCTTATAAGCTGCTCCTAAGTTCAGGGAGATGACATCGATGCATATGTAGCCCCTAGACATCAAAACCTCAGAGAAGTCCCTAGATTGGCCTGAAAAGTCAGTTCTTGTTGCTGGAGCAATGGCTGGAAGAGATCTGTTCCTAAGTTATGGGTCCCAAGTTGGAATACTCAGCAACTTTCCCCAGAATCATTTCCATAACTATTTTATCCATTTAATGGTAGTTTGTACTCGTACTTCCCTTATGAATGGATTCAGTAGCCTTTGAAGAAAGGCCTAGAAACCTAAAGACCACACAGAATATGATGTCCTCTGCATAACAGCATCTGGAATTTTAAGCAACCACAACCCGTTTGTTAAGATAGGAATACTGACTGACACTGCAGTATAAAATGGAATATGTGGCATGGCAACATATTTTAAAATTAGTTTTAATTCAAACCTTAACATTTATTGTTATTTTAGTTGAGTGTCTTTCCTCCAAAGGCTAAATTAATCTTACAATGAGTCTTTTCTAGATATTTATAAACATTTCCCCATTTCTTAGAAAAGAATACGTATAAACTTTTAAACAAATTTAATGTGTAAAGGCAGTTTTTGAAAGATGTTAGTGTCTGATTGTTCATCTCACAAAAGTCTTTTAGCTGCCAAAGGATAGAACCCAGGGTTTCTTTAAATGCTGCACCAGCCCCCTCCCCATTATGCACTTAAAACAGTACTTAGATTATCTAGCCTGTGGGAGTAAGTCATTGTGTTACAAGTATGTGTATTACTTTGTTAACTTTGGTTTTTCTGTGAGTGATTAACACAAGTCCAGCAGGAAGCCAGGAATGTGGGAATCAGGAGCTTTTGGTCCCCGAGCCTATTGTCTTAGTACTGTATCTGTTTCCATAGGAATGTTTATGATGAATTATTTTATTATAATGACATTATAGGTATACTACTTTAAAAATCAATGTCTAAACTTAACTTTCTAAATTCCATAGAAACTCTAAAAGTACTTGTAAAGGTGGAAAGAATATGTCATTCATTCCCCTGGTGTTTATTAAGTGCACGTTATGTGCTGGACAAGGCTAAACAACAATTAAGATTTTAAAAGCAATAGAAAAATCTAAAACTTGGTTTGTAGTGTTATCTCTATCAACAGATACAGTTCCAACTTCTGCATTGTGTATTATTGGGATTGTAAAGATAATTATTATGCATCCCTTAAGCAGAAGAAAATAGCAATAATAACAAGCTATTTAAAAGTTTTGAAAAATAAGTGTCCTTAATCTCTCACCTCAGGGCAGTCATTTTTTACTTTCTGTTTAATTCATTACCAAATAATTTTATGCATTTTGTTCTACTTTTTAAGTAAAAATGTGAGTGTCTTACATCTAAATTTTGCGTTATTATGTTTTCCTTTAGCATATTAACTAACAAGTACCTTACACTCTGTTAATGTAAAATTGTTTACAATTACTATGTTGTTGATCACACAGTTCCTTCATGTAGACATAGTCATTTGTCGAACCATTATTGAAAATATAATATTATTGAAAAAATTTGTTAAAAAAATTCTATTATTGGGAAAAGTAAGATTTTTGTTAGTATAAATGATATTGTATTTAGCATTGTTTCCTAGAAGCATTTATAATTCCCCTGTACATACTGACTAATTCCTTTATGTGTGTTATAATTTATATATATAATATATGTACACACATTTCATTACTTATGAAAAACACTAAAGATTATTTAGTGTTTTTATGGTAGTGAGATGAATATATTCCCCTCCAGATTTTATATTTGCAGAATACTGTTTTCCCCTATTTTGCCTATTTTTCTATTGTGAATTAATATAAAACGTCTAGAACCCTGGTGAGGTCAATGGAACAGGAGTCATCACACCCATGCGTCAGTGTCTCCGATTGTCCAAAGACAGACATTGGTCCCTAGAAGTGGGGAGGAAAATCTAGATCTCCTGAGTCATGATTTATTTATAGCTATCAGAATATTAAATGAAAAACAAAGCTTATCTGCAGTTTCTAGCCAACTTCTGAGATGGAAGAAACATTTTCCAGTGATGAATAGGCTCATTATGTTCTCATAAATTAACTGGTGAGCCCACAGGTAGATCCACAAGGTTTTTAGAACTAGAAGGAACCCACGGAAAGAACTTTACTAACCCAATCTCCCATGTGATAGACAAGGAAACTGAGGATGAGAGAGGTGACCTTGTTTGTTTCTGGTTAGCAAGGGAATAAATGCAGAACTAAGATTAATGTCTCCATTTGTGACTGTTCGTTTTTCCACTCCCCAAACTACTGCTTTTGTTTTTCTTTAACCCAAATGTTAATTTGCTTCATTATGAAAAGAGCTTTTTGAAAATACATCATTCCATCTCCATAAATTTATCTTCTATAAAAAGAGATTCTCTCTCCCTTTTCCTTTTGTTATCATGAAGGATTTCAACAGCCATAAGGCCTAGCAGGCAGTGCTGACAAAATACACAAAAGAGTCAAAATCAAATTAAGTGATCAAAAGTAAAAACTAAGAGTCTACAATATGGAAAATGTGAATCACGTACGGTGAAACTATCTGTAAAAGAAATCACCCTGTCCCTGCCTCAACCTCTAACTATTTATTCAGGTCACAAATAATTTATCCTTAGGAAACAAAAAAAAAAAAAAAAAAAGAGAGAGGGTTGCTAATCTGATTTATTTCCCCATCCAAGTAAATTTTAGAAGGCTTCCAAAGCTTTCCACATAAATCTCAAATATCTTCCCATTTGTAGAGGAGAGAGAGGGAAAAAAACAAGAGAAAAGAGATTATTATTTATAAAAGACAGTTACAGAGATTATTATTTATAAAAGTATTATTTATAAAAGACAGTTACAGAAGTTAGCTTTTAACTGTTTTGTTAATTTTTCCTAGTAGTTAATATTTCACTGAATAGCAAACTATAAACATTATCTTTAGAGGCTTTCACAAGAAGGGCTTGAGGATTTTCTACATTTTTAATTAGCAGTTCTTAATTCCATATATTTCCCTCCTCCTGACCTTTTTTATTAGCAAGGTCAATTTAAATGATAAAATTTCCAACTGAGTATTTATTGGTTTAAGCCAGGGATCAGCAAACGTTTTCTGTGCAGGGCCAGATAGTAAATAGTGTATTCTTCTGACTTTGCGGGTGAAAGGTCTCTGTGGCATTTACTCAGCTCTGTCCCTATCATTCGTAAGAAAGCGGCCAATAAGATATGTAAACAAATCAACGTGGTCATATAACAATAAAATTTTATGTATGGATGTTGAAATTTAAATATCATAAAATTGTATGTTTCATAGAATATTAGTACTTTTTTAGTAATATTTTAGTTTTTTTCCAACTATTAAACTATATAGTAAACCACGTAATATTAGTAGTTTTTTAGTAATATTTTAGTTTTTTTCCAACTATTAAACTATATAGTAAACCACTCATAGCTTACTGTCATACAAAGGAGTTAGGACTGCAAACCATCCAATCTCTATGGAAAGTTATATGCAGACCCTTCAAAAAACTTAAAGTAGATATACTATTTGATCCAGCAATTCCACTGCTGGGGATAAACCCAAAGGAAAAAAAGGTCATTTTGTAAGACGGGAGCCTGTATTGAAATGTTTACAACAGCATAGTTCACAATCTCAAAGATACAGAAACAACCCAAGGGCACACCACTATGTGAATGGATTCTTAAAATGTTGTATGTGCATACTATGGAGTACTAATCAGCCATAACGAAAAATGAAGATCTAGTATATTTTGTGACAACCTGGCTGGAACTGAGATCATTCGTCTAAGTGAAACATCACAGGAGTGCAGAAACAAACACATGTACTTAATACCAGTTTGGAACTGATCAATCAACACTTAAGTGCACATAGTGGGGTAAATCTCAGTAAGAATGGAGCTGGGGGAGAAGGGGATGAGTAAACTCACATCTACTCGTATAGTACACACTGTCTAGGTGTAGGGCACACTTATAATCTGGACTCAATACGTGCAAAAATCAGAGTATGTGAATAAAACATGTGCTCCCTGATGTTCTGAAATTAAAAAGAAATAAAATAAACATTTAAAGATGTAGGCAAATTGTCCTGCAGCCATAGTTTACTGACTTCCCAATAAGCTTCCCAGCCTCTTTGGAGGGATTTTCTATCTATACTGTGGCCCCTTTAATAAACAAGTGAGACTCTTTAAGGACTAGTGTGCCTCTCACAAATAGTCTCATGATATTGCCTTGTCCTGTAGAACAGAAAAAGCCAAATGTGAAAGGAAGAAATAGATATATTCATAAAAATTCCTTAACCTTGGTCCTTTTTCAATATCATCCACTTACACAACGATGCTCGATGCTATCATCTTTTTAAGGTAAACTGTTATTATGCATCTCATCTCTCCCTTTGTACATCAGAAAATTCACCATTTTATGCCCTGGAGATGTTTGTGTATGTGTCTGTTAGTGGTATAGTGGGACAGATAGGGAAATTACTGGAAAAATTACTAAAATATTGCCTAAATATACTAACATAAACAGTTTTTCAATTTAAGTGGTTTGACAACAAGAATGATTAAAATAATATATCTGATTTAATAGATTTCCGTATCACTTTTCTATATAATTTTATGTATTCATAATGTTAAACATCTGGATATTTAGCAACATATGGTTGAACATTTTACTTTATATCCAGATGTTTGGTTGTTCGGTGGTATTCAAATCTGTGTTGTATAGAAGAAGGCTATGCTGAGCCTTATTTCTTCAAAGTTTTTATTAATTTCTTAACTGTTCCTGGAAATGATCATTTAAAAAGGTACTAATGTTATCTAGAAAATTAGTTAAATATATTTCCTGGGTGTGAATAGCTAAATATAGTTTAGAATAAAGTATCTATTTGTACTTTCAAAACAGTGAATCTGTAATTCCAGAGTCCTAATGCTTATACCACACATGTGTGTATATATGTGTATATATATATGCACATCTACACTGGTTTTGGAAATTGATCTCTGGCTGTTTCTTATTCATACTTTCACTTATATATATTTTTAATGTTATGATTGTAACTGCCAAAGCCAATGCAGGAACACAGAGTGAATGAAACTGTATTTTCTGAGCCCGTTATTCACACCATGAGGATTCCAACATTTGCTTGCTCTAACAATTAATCCAGGGATTCTTATTGGAGAAAAGAACCTCATCCTGAACAGCCATCACGACATGATGTGGTGATATTCAGTTGGTGGTGGGTTTTACATTAAATGAGCAAATGTGTATGGCCAGTGCTTTATAAATTGAAAAGTACTGTATACACCTTAGCTGTTCTATCTTTTCAACTTCCCTGAAACCACTCAATCCATTTTTCTCCATCTTATTTTGGCAGCTATTTTCAAATCAGAGAATAAGTGTTTTCATAGCTGGTTTTCCTTTTAGTAGCCCATGGATACATTCTATGTTTATTATGTTGTTGCGATTGTTAATTGAGCATTTTTGTTAAGTGGCTGCTATCCTTAGCCCTACGTGACAGTGCTGTGCCGAAAATCAAAGTAGAGGCTTTTAAGAGATTGACATGTGGGCAGAGAAGCAACACTAATGCACGATTAAGTATCAAATTGTGTGCTATTAACAAAAGGTTCATTGAGATTTCAGAGGAGGGATACTGAGTGGGGCAAAATCAGATTCATGGGCCAGTTAGGATTTTACCTTGACCCTCAAGGAAGATAAGGGTTTTTAGGAAATGCTATCTTAATAAAGATTCTAAAAAATTAATAATTTGTCACATTCTCCAGAAAAGGTCTCATTAAGGGAACAATAGGAATTTTCCATGGAGATGAATATATCATCGCTATCCACGTCTAAGTCTAGTTCCTTAACTTATATATAAAGTAAATAGTCTATCAAACCACTTTTCTTTCTTAACTTTACATAGCTGCATAACCCTTTATTTAAATACATGGAAAACAACAAACAAAAATTACCTCCTCAAGATTTAAAGAAATAATGAGCGGCCAATCATTGTGTTCATTTTTTGTTTCTTTTTCTCATTTTTGTGAACAAACTGACAATATTCCATTTTGTATGGTCTGTATGTTGGCATGATTAGAACAGTGAAGAGATGCTTCTTGTCCATTGTAAGCAAAAATAGGGTGAGATTTCTGTCTTTGTAAGCATAGGAAGGGACAGTCTTTAATGAGAAGAATTTTAATCATTTTTCTTGAAACAAAGGCAGGAAAATGGAACTCCTAAGTCAGCATCTGCTTAAGAATCCATTGGAGAGTTGCATTACATTTGAGGACAAAAGTCTGTTATCTCTCGACCAGCTCCAATATCAGTTCATAAAAACAGAACTCATCGCTCAGTTAAATACGAGCAGCGAGTTTCATCACCTTCTCAGTAATTTAAAAGCATCTGCATGATGAGAACAGGAGAGGAGGCAAAGCACGAGGGAAGTCTGAAACTCAGTCTGTTTGGATAATCAAAACTACACATAAATATAGGTTTGCGATGCTGAGATCTACTTTAGAGTAAATATTAATTTCACTTTAATTGCAGCCATCATTACTGTCACCTCACTCAATTGTTCTTCCTTCCATGAACCCAGGTATTAGAAGAAATCAAACCTTCCTCAACTCTTCATGTTGTCAGAACCCATAAGGAGAAAAACGTGCACCCTGTCTTTAAAAATTAATTGACACTGGAGACAATTTGTCAAGTTCCTGCATAAGCATTTCATTGAAATTTGAAGGAGGGTGTGTCTAAATATTAGTATAATCCCTGGAGTGTCTGATATCATCAGTGGCATGTTTGAAACATCCCTTTTTAGGCAAGCACACATAACAATGGGAAAGCTGACCTCTTGACATAAGTTTTGGACTCTTCCCCAACTGTTGAATTTAATGATAGTTATTCCCCGGTGATGAATATGGTAAGTGTGCGTCTCTGCATTTGGTTATGGCCAAGAGAGCCACTTGTCATTAAATTGGGCATGAGTGCATTCTCTATTTTGCTTTAAAAAATTATGAGTTAGGTTTTGGATGTTGTAGTTCAGTAAGTAGGGCGCCAGCCACACACACCAAGCTGATGGGTTCAAGTCCAGTCTGGGTCTGCTAAAGAGCAATGACAACTGCAACCAAAAAATAGCTGGGCCTTGTGGTGGGCACCTGTAGTCCCAGCTACTGGAGAGGCTGAGGCAAGAGAACCGCTAAATCCCAAGAGTTTGAAGTTGCTGTGAGCTGAGATGCCGTAGCACCTACCAAGGGCAAGATAATGAAACTCTATCTCAAAAAAAAAAAAAATTCAGTTAGATGTCTCTAAATATATGTATTCAAGAATACCCCCAGGATGACCTTCTAGTAGTTAAAAAGAACACAGTGTCTTGGTGCTTATCAATGACTTTCATGATAATTTTCATCCATTTCAGGTGATGACACTCTTCTGTTTCTGTGACCTGCTTGAAATTAAAGCTGTTTGTCAGCAGTATAAATTCTATATGATCCTAACGTTTGCTCTTTGGATTTTTAGTTTTCCCTAAAGGATTCAGCATTTTAAATATACTAGGGAAAAATATCTCAAGAACTAAAGATGTGTATAAGAGAATATATATTCTGTTTATACACATGTCCATGATATTATTTGCTTTGTACTCATTGTTCTAATCAACCTCTTCTTTTTTTTTTTAGTTTTATTAAGTCAAATACACATAGATCATGAATACATTCATGCGTATTTGGGTACAATGTGCTGATTTTTTTTATACAATCTGACGTAGTTACATTAAACCAATCAACATAGCTTTCACCTCATTTACTTGATTATCGCGCCACAACATCTATGTTCCACACTTGACGTATTTGACTTGTATCCTTGTCATAGGCTCCATGGGTGTGGTTCTGCCTTTTGATGAAGACTTTATCTCTTTTGTTTACATGGAGGGATCTGGAACATATTCTCCTGAGTAAAACGTCTCAAGAATGGAGGAAAAAATATCCAATGTACCCAGTACGCCTATGAAACCTACTTATGTTCACTAATCAACATTTTCATGGAGACGAAATGATGTTGGAAGAAATTACTGGACTGAGAATCCCCAGCCCTTCTTTAAGTCCATGAAATATGTGGTCTCCTTATTTAGATTTGGAATTCTTAAGTACACATTAATTAGTCATTTTTTTTATCCTCATGTTTTTAATTGTAGCAGTAAGAAATAATTTCACCTAATCTCATTATTTTGTCCTCCAACTTTTGAAACATATTTTGTCAAATTACACACCGATGTGTGAGTTAAAAATCTACTTTTTCAAGAGAAAATTTCAGAATAACTAACCTCAATAGCAGGAAGAGAAACCTCTTCCAAATTTGTATGACTCCCTTTTTCTTAATATCTGGGTCCTAAGGTGTAGGATATTTTTGTTATGATATTTTTTTAGGTAAATTATCTTTCTCAGTCTTTGATAAGAGACTCGCTTAAGTAAAATTTACATGTATACAAATAAAACTTCAGGAATATCATAGAACCCATTAAATTGATTCAGGAGCCTGGAATTCACTGGGAGAAGCTCTTTGTAGTCTAGAAAGAATAAGAATCTCTCTGGATAAGAGTAAGACTTTCTTAGAAGTCCTTTAGATCAAGATGCGTCCCTGGAGAATATGACTGGAGAGTGATACTGGCTTCAGGAGATGTTATGGTGCTGGTCTCTCACACTGACTGCAGAAGGAAGCGTATTGAATTGAAACAAAATGCAAAGTTTATAGGGGGGAGAGAAGGAGGTCTTGCCTGGGAAGAAGCTGGATGGAGGGGAAAAATTACCCAGCTACACAGAGGAACTACGGAGTCAAACTTCTCTTTTAAACTGGGCCTAAATAGATTCTACGTACTTCTCTCAGAATTACCCTTACATTTTCTCAAAAGGGACAAAAGCCCTGTTTCTGTCCTATTTGAGGAGTGTTAGAAATGACATTGGGGCAACAGCAGCTTTTGGGAATGGGGCAAACAAAATTAAGAAAACTGAAGAAGGCCCCAAAGCCCCAGAGTCATAGGGGTAACTGCAAAGAGGAAATTTACAGCTCTGAGCTCTCTGTGCCAGGCAGAATAAAGTTATTTATTGGACTTATCATCGGTAAACTGTAGAAATTTGGATTCGACATCACTTGCCGATATTTATCTATGACACCACATACTATAAAAAGGGGGGGTGCAGAGCACAACAGCACAGTGAAACTGCTGGAATTCCTAAACCCATTTCATAGCATAACAAAAAAAGTCAGGGGCTTCTCATGCATTTCAATCCACAAGTTGCCTTTCATTGTTGTTATTTATATGACAAGGGTACACACGTTTGGTTACATAATTTAATTTTGTACGTTGTAAGGCAAAGTTGTAAGTATGCCCTGCACCCACAACGTAGGTGTGGTTCCAGTTAGGTGTGAACTTAGCCAACCCCCACGCCACCTACTTGGTGGCCATTGAGTTTTACTTCCAAATGTGCACGTAAATATTGATCGACTAATTCCTATTTTGTATTGAGTACATGTTGTTCCCATTGTTTTCCCATTCTTGAGATACTTCACTTAGAAGAATTGTCTCCAGTTCTATCCAGGTTGTTATAAAGGATACCATAGCGATATTAGCTTAATAAGAATAATGTTAACTTTTATAGAAAGACATAAGTACTAAGTATTATTAAAATTATACTGTGCCCTATGAAATTATGATATTCAACTGTTTAAACACAAAATTATAATTTCATAAAGTTTGACTTAATATTCCCTGATAGAGGAGAGAGTTTTAGTCATCCTTCCAAACTTCCAAAGTTTATATCGAGGATTATTTTAGATGCTGTTTTATTACAGTCATCAAGTGTTTCCTAAATGATTGGATTTATTAAATGACTAAATATGAATTTTATCTAGTAATAAAACAAGTCTACCAAGTTATTTCCTGTAGCCATTGTTAACAGTGCTGCCTTGTACGAAAATGACAGTCTGGTGGGCAGTGCGGTGGGTGTGGTGCTGGGAAGTGACCCCGCCACCCTGCTGGGGCTCCTATTCTCATTCCATCACTTGTCAGCTGTGTGAACTCAGCTTAAACCCTACTCAGCGCTGGGCCTCAGGTTGCTCATGTTTAAAAGAGAGGCAAGGGCGTCCCTTTGTCAGGATGGAATAGCTGTGTTGATTGTGATGACGGTTCTATAAATGTACATGTATCTGTGACAAAATGTCAGAGAACTTCATAGGCGCGCACATACCAAGAATACATTGATATAAAAACTGATGAAATCTGAGTAAAGTTTATAGTTTAGTCAGTTGTATTGTAAAAATGCCAATTTATTGATCCTATTTTATTTTGATAATGACAATTCTGGAAGTTTTTGTATGGTGGCTAGGGCACGGGTGCTAGGGACACAAGGCCTTCCTATACAGTTTTTCCAAAACATTGTGAGTTTACATTTAAAAATAAAAAGTTTAAAAAATTACATGTATTTCATGAGCCAGCAATCACATTCTTAGGTGTTTTCCCTCGGAAATGAAAACGCATGCACACACACACAATACATAGATATCAATTTCTACAGCTAGAAATTAGATGATGTTCTAATCACAATCATCCTGAGCTGGAAGCAACCAAGATAGCCTTCAAGAAATGAATAGAGAAGCAAAGTGTGGCAGAATCAGAAAATGTAAAGTAGTCCTTACTGATAAAAAAGAAACAGACTATTCATATAAGCAACAACAACCCCAAATCTAAAACATAAAAGTAAAAAAAATGATGACTCCTTACAGGGCCATTGCAATAAGGACATAAACATTCTTTTTCTTTTTTTTTCCTTTCTTTTTTTCTTTTCTTTTTTTTTTTTTTTTGCTTTGAGACAGAGTCTCATTCTGTCACCAACTCACAGCAACCTCAAACTCTTGGGCTCAAGTGATTCTCTTGCTTCGGCCTCCAGAGTAGCTGTGACTATAGGCATGTGCCTCCATGTCTGGCTAGTTTTATTATTTTTAGTAGAGACAAAGTCTCATACTTGCTCAGGCTGATCTCGAACTCCTGACTTTTCAGTGATCCATCTGCCTCAGCCTCCCTGAGTGCTAGGATTACAGGAGTGAGCCACGCGCATGGGAGCCCGGCTCTTAGCTAGTGGTTTGTATGTGACCGTTATTGTTTATTCCAAAATTTACTCTCTCCATTTCAAGCTTTTAATAAATGTAGCATTTTCTCTTAACTTGGATAAGTTAATATTAATTCTTCCGTGAGCTCTGTGTTTGCTCTCTGTCACTCCGAATGTGTGATCACACCCCTCCCCATACCTCTCATTTAGATAGAGCTACAGAAACACAGCACAGGTGAGCTGCTACAATTCAGCAGCAAACAGGCCAGAGGTGGTGTCTGCACCTATGGTGCTTCAAATGTAGATTGATATTTTTAAAAAGGTTTAAGTTTAAACTTCAAATACAAGTGTAAGATTCCAATTTTATGGGCATCTAAGTAAATTACAGCAATCGTGAGATTGTTTTGTGCATTAGATATACGGTGGTTGGTTTTTCAATATATATGTATTACCCTGATGCTGAGATACAGGACTAACATTTACCATATGTGCTGACTCTGCAAAGTCAACTTTAATGATGGAGTCGTTATATTTCAAAGAACATGCTTTGAATCATTTATAAGTCTGTGTAATAACAAGCTATATCATAAGAGGATTTACTGGACTTTTATTGCCAGCTACACAGCCATCCAGCACTTATCCATCAATCTGTGCTGTGTGTGAAGTCTGGGCTGGATAAAGGAGCAACACAGAGCATTTGAGTCTAGGCTCTGGAGTAAGACACACTTGGGTTCACATCCTCACATTGGAAATGGCCAGGTGTGTGGATATCCACAAATAATTCAACTTAGCTAATCCTCCATTTCTTTCACCTGTAAATGACCATGGTCCTAATTATCATAGAGTTACAGTTAGGGAAAGAGCTTACCATAAGACCAGGCACACGTGAAGAATTCAATTAATGCTAGCTATCCTTATTGCTATGTGTATTATAATTACTTGAGGGGACCATGACCTAGAGATGTAATGAGGAAGAAAGATAAAATGGTATAAAATTATATAGTCAAGCTTCCAGTGTAGAAGCTGCTGTTACAGGGGAGTATCAAATATTTCCTAGGCCAGGAATGTCCAACTGTGGCCGGCAGGGCTGTAGGCTAACTTTGTGAGGATTGTTTTGCTTATCTGTGATGTTGGATAGCATGGAAAACATGTGTAGACCATTTTGCAGCTTTCATTAGTACAGGGTATCCAGAAAGTTTCTGTGCAATTTTGCATAGTGTTCTTTAAATAACTTCTATAAATTTAAAATAGTGGTCTATTTAAATTGCACGTGAACTTTATGGACACCCTGTATTTGTGTATTTAATATGTGGCCCAAGACAACTCTTCTTCCAATGCGTGGAAGAGAAAAAAAAAAAGTTTGGAAACCTGTGTTAGGTTGTTCATGTTAAATGTCACCAGCAATACAGGGCTTCCTCCCAGGGCTTCAAGTACCGGAAGGTTTTTGATAGACACGGTGGAAAGATGTGGATGTTTATTTCATGGCTACTGTGATCCTGGCCCTGTGCTGAAGGAGGAAGAATCTGAACACAAATGTGATCCAGAGAAGATAGGAGTAAGATGGGGTGGGCGTTGGGGGGCCAGGGATCTCAGTGGATCGGCATTAACTATGTCATGGCTCCACAGTTCAGAAAGGAAATGCAGGCTATGAAAAAAATAAAGGCAACAGGTATTACATATCACTTCTATTTCTACCTCCCAAAACACAGCGATTAAATAGAGTTTTTATTGTATATACATATATATACACACACACACACACACACGGACATACTCCGAGTCGCTAAGTTATACGATGTATGTCCATAATCTTAAAGTTGTAGTTGAATTCAAAGAAGAAAGTAAAATGGAGGAGTTAAAATATTAATATCCTCGTACCTGTGAACAATTTAATGTCTCATTAAGATATCTTGCTTCCCCACCTATAGGTATGTATGCATATGGACTTAGTTATATATTGTATATGGGTATAGACATATGACTTGAGTACATGGCTTCAAACAGACACACATACGTACCTCGTCATCAATTAAGATAGTTCTAGGAGAGTTCTACTAAATTTAACTAAGCAGTATACATTGTTCATTATTAATTTAATGTTATTTATTAGGCACGTATTTTTAAGTAAATCAAAGTGTAAGCTCCATGGAACTAATAAACCTCTAATGGCCTGGCAGATATTTTGAAGTAGCCTTCATTATACACATTCTGTCTATTGGATGATCTGCTGAGGCTTGCCTGATGACTCGAAAAGAAACATTAAATGCCACTTAAATCAAAATCCCCCTGGGCTTTCTTAGGTGGGAACAGAGGCTTCTCCCATTTGTATAGAAATACTTAGATGCAAGAAGAAACTGAGATTTACAGCTTAAAATATCAATTTGATTTGAAATGTTTCTGTAGTTTGTTGGTTTTGCATAAAACTTTAATGTTAAACAAGCCCTAAATAGACCATTTCTTAGCATTTCAGGGGGGATATGTATTTAAATACATTGATTCCTTTTAGTAAAATGTTTCCCGGGTTCATTAGCCTTGATGTTGCAATAATGACAATTTTTAAGGAGTACCAAAAGTTAACACAAACCTCTTGGCATAATTTTTGCGTTTGTGGAAATCATTTTGGTGTCTTATGACAATGCTTTGGTGTCTTATGACGATGATTAAAAATTTGAGCCTAAGCCGCAGTTTAGCTTCACAATTCTAAACTCACTGAAATAGGTCCCTATAGTCTGATTTAATATGTGGCATACAGCGGATGCTTCTTGAAGATTTGATAGACATAAGCTTACTCATTTTGGAAACGATCATCCTTATTTTGCTAAATTCCTTTCCTCCACTCCTGTTCTTTCTGTTCTGTGTAATTCAGGGAGGTCTGGTGCCATTGCCTTATTAAATTTTTATCACAGAATAAACCTGATTAAAGTTTCTCCTATTGTCTGCGTCAAGCTGGGCAATCGTAGCTTGTTTGGGGGACTATAATTTGATCCTTAACAGAAGGAAATCTGTTTAAGTTACCTTCTTGGGAACTTCGGTTGACTTCTGATGCTACCTGATTTTATGTCATGATTAGTTGCAAAGGACCCTACAATGTGTCTCTAGCTTGAGTAAAAGATGGATTTTATTCGAAGGAGAGTAGGCTATCTGAAGATCATAAATAAGAGCTCTGCCAGGGGCATGACACAGATCCTCAAACTTCATTGTGTGGAGTCTTTGTTGCAAACGCGAAGTGATAGGGGAAGAGAGAGAAGGAGTGGTGAATATGGTTAGGGCAGCTGATCTGGTGGGGTTGGCACTGCAGGCAATTTCCAGAGAAAAGGGCTCGCTGGTCTCTATTCTCCTGTGTTAATGATTACCTGCTTCTATAGATAGACAGAGTCCCTGTCCTCGATCCCCTATCCTGGTTTTCTTTTCCAGACCAGCTCAAGAAAATCAAGTGAACCTCTCTCTCAGTCTCATTACTGAAAACTAGCTGTAAGCGCACAGGGGAATTCCAATGGAAGGTCACCCCCCTCAGTGGGCTTTGAACTACTTGCCCAGGTGCATCCCATCTGCTCTGCGGGCCTCTTGCTCCCTCAGCAGTCTGCCAACGTTCACTACCATTCCTTTGTAATATTACCTACAAGACAGGTCAAGGGTGTTGATAGAGGGAAGGGTGCTGAGATACTGATATCAGCTCCAATCCACACTGCAGACTCTGCTTCACGCCTGGGAAAATGTACCATGCTGGAAACGCTGGGGCCAGTGGTTCAGTCACTAGAAGCATTAATGACATGACTTTGTCCATCAGTTTAACACAGTTGGAACATTCATGGCAATGTGCACAGATGCCATAGGATTTGGGCATCTAAACAATTTTGTGACGTGTCCTTACTGAGTCTGCTGAGTGGTCAATCCAATGGCAAGGTCAAAACCCACAGAGAACATGCATATTACATAGAATACACTGTGCCTGAGGCTGACAGCAAAAAACAAAAAAAATATATATATATTTTGGAAAACCTTCACCTTTTTAGCAGCATAAAAAAGAATACATTTTTGAACATCAGAAATCAGATTGTGTACATCCTGTGGATAAAACTCTGTAGGAATAATTGGGGCCCTCTAGCTTTTGCAATCTAAATAGATATCTTGACACTTCTGGCGGTAAATAGAGGCATTAAACCAGCACACAAGTGGGCAGCGGATGTAAATATCACCCTCATCAACAGATACAGCATGGGAGGGGACCCGTGGGTTGAAGATTCAGAGAAGACGGAAAGGAAGAATTGCTGGTCTTAAGTTTTCCGTCACCCTGTCTCGTTTTTTAGTGCTCTGCTTTTCCAACTCTGCCTAATCAAGATTTCAAGGCAGCCTGGGCTTGTGTTTACCTGATTCCTGAAGTCTGAGCTGATGACAGCCAAAGTGTTGTTGCCTGACAGAATTCTGCCTCCTGGCAATGTAGACATGGACTCCGGGGACGAGCCGTGTCAGAGCATCTCGAGATCCTGGAAGATCCAGGCACCTGCGGTTGAGGGCTGTGACAGTGTTGTCACCCATGGGGCTTTGCTTTAAAGGCATCCTGCAGAAGAGGGAGCTGGGCTGTGCTCAGAGGTGCTGCCTCTGCACCTCCCCCATCCTCACTTGGGGGACCCAGGACATGGACAGCCAAGACATTTTAATATAGGTAGAAAGGTCAACAGGAAGAAAAATCTTTCTTCCTGGGAGTGATATATGGTGTGGGGGATGGGACTCCTTACATTAAGAATAATTGAATATGGAGAATAATCCCTATTCCCCCAGGGCACATTTTAATAATGCAAGTGACTGATCCACTTAATGTCTGCCTGATTTGAACTGTGCATTGCCTGGCTTTTCATTAATAATGAATCCACAGGTAAACAAATGCTTCACATTAAATGTCTCTTAAAAGTGTTTAGTGTCTGCTGCCAGAAAACCTATTAAGCACCGTGTCTAAGAAAGGCGACATTGAACAGAAACTGTATGTGATGTGATGTAAACACCTTTCCATCGCCTTATTAGTCCAAGTTCACATGCAACCCTACACTGCATATTGTTATAGGAAGTTCCAAATAATGACTTATTCTCTTAGTAATAAAATAATAAAAATAAACATAATACATAGTCTATCATAATTTATTATCAGGAATACATTTTTATATTTAAATATGAAATTCAAAATAAATGTCTGTGTACCTGCTTCTCTATCCCCGAGTGTAATGACATTAAAGGACACCTCCGTCTGTCTTCAGCCTTCAAGGAGAGTAGACTAAAGCATTCTTGAAGTCATTTCTTCTGAAGTACAATGGACCATGTGATAATCATATATTTAGAAATAAGTAGCCATTTTTTAATACAGGCGTTTTGCTTATGCTCTAACCACTGAATGAAAATCCACCTTTCCTCACCCACTACCCTAAAAATGTGCTACATTCACAAAGTTAGACTTCAGTTTTCTTACAGTTTCCTTTGCTTTGTCTTCATTTTTGTTTGCTCTTTTCATGACCCAGGTTGAATTAACCTCCGTTGAGATCACCTGCTGTTTCTTTCTGTTTAATTGGTTGACCTGGCCCATTGACTCTTTCCATCTCCAGGAATTTGCAAAATTTGGAAAGGGCCATAAAGACTATGTTGCACACGGCTCCCCCTATTCACAGGATAAAAAATTAACCCTATGAAGTGATTTGCAAGAAATCAGGTTAGTGTCAGGAGTTTCTACAGTCTAGCTTTCTAGAGTCTCAATCCCAGACCTTCCTTATGGGGTCACCACCTCGTCACTTTTCCTGGAATTTTCTCGGATTTAGCACTAAAAAACCTCTCCAGGAAACTCCTTGGGCCTAGGCAGACCCTCTCAGATGGTGGCCTTTCCGCCATGCTTCTTCCCTAGGTTTCTCCATGCTCTGCCTTTTCTCCTGTCTGCTTCTGGTTTCTAGGTAGCCCAGACTGGAATTTAATAACTTGCCTGAACATTTATTCTTGGGTCTAAGATGCGTCTCTGTAATTGGCTCTATTTCATCTTCTTTTACATTCTCCATATCGTGTCATTCATCCATTTTTCATCAGCAAATATTTGCATGTCTACAACGTTGTTTATCATTTTTAAATCACTCCATTAAATTACTAAAACAAGCAAAAAAAGATTGTATGCTTCCCAGTTTTGAATCTTCTCTGGAATGCTGAGCTTTGTTTTTGAACCTATCATCATTTTAAGTCTCCATTTATAAGGAGCAGGTGAGTTCAGAAACCTGCATTTGGGCATGGGGGTGTGTATAAAACAAGTGCATACTTTGGCATTGGGGACAAAACAAAATTTGATATGAGAGAATTCATAATAGCTGTGAGAATTCGCAGGCACCATCAATATTAGCAATATTTCTTTCCAGCAACACACTTTTTTCCTTAAGGCCACTGAAGCGTAATGTTATAACCTCCTTCATAAAGCTGTTAGGTAGAGCTATGTGGAACAGTTCTTTAAAACCAAATGTAGAAAACTCTGGAATTTGGGAAGTGAATTATAAAGCTGAACTGATTTAAGTGTAAGAAGAAATTGCACTCGAATAAATTCCACTGGCCAAGTGAATGCAATCATAGATTTAATGTAGTTTGAAACTACAAAACTTTTATAGTTTTAAGTCATGAAAGTATAGAATGAATTCCCCTAAACAACTTTGTGGCTTTTTCCATTATTTTTTCTTTGGTTATGGTTCACTATTGAAGTCACTCATTTTATGCCTTTTTGTAACATGGTATATTGATCTTTTTGGTATCCACGGTATTAGCTGGTAACGAAGACAGGCTGACTGTGAGGACAATGTCCAATAATTTTTAATATTAGAATCAGCTGCCATAAAAACAAAGCCTGTTTAATGCCTGTCTAGATGTGCATACTGCTAGACCCCGTGCATTTAAATACACTGTATTTGATGTGTGAACTTGAGCAAGTTGTTTAAGCTGTCTGAGGCCCAGTTTTTTATGATCACTACAATGAAGAATAGAACCTACCTCATGGGGTCATTATTAGGATTGAGGGTCATCATTAAGTAAGACACATGGATTTCATAGCCTTTTTGTCATTGTTGCTCATGGTCATGAGGAGGTAACTCAAGGCTTTACTGAATCCTATCTTTCTGGACTATTCTGTGTTAGTTCACTTAGGAGAACCATCTTCTCTCTGTATTCATTCTATACAAAATCTTGGACCTTACTGGATAACGCTGGGGATTTAAAATTAGTAAATTAGTAAAACATACCTACTTTGTGCGTACAGTGATGAGAAAAACCTAAGTGACCCTGAGGGAAAATGCTAATAGCTGGAGGTGCATGGTGCTGCCTCCACACAGGACAGCTGCGAGCAGATGCGGGTAACTCACTTTATTCAGGGCAGCCATGTGGTCAAGAAGAAAGTAACGTGTTCCATTTTGTGCCCAATTCCTAATGTGTTTGTATGTCAACTGGACAGAAACATCTCTGTGAAATAAAAATTTGGTTGTGGTTTATCGATCTGGGTATCATTTAGGAAGTATACCCGAAGGAGAATGAGGCTGTATCTGCCCTGTCCACCTAATTCAGTCCATTCTTCATCCTTGACAAGTCAGTCACCTCATTGAAAAATGAACGTAGTGAGGTAGTAAGAAAAACGGCAGGCACGTTTCTGGTAATCAACATCAGAGGGCTGTCCGGAAAGTATCCAGCCATTGTTAATATTCTTTTTCATGTGGAGTTTTATGCGTGAAAAAATAATAAAGAAGGCATTCATGCTCTTCATTCAGATGGGTAAGCAAAATAAGATCATCCCCTAAACTTCCTTATCATAAAGGGGAAACTGTTACAGTATCCACTGTTTACAAGTTTAACAACCTGGTCCTTTATGGCTCCTTAAGATTTTGGGAGCTTGGGGTTCAAGAATATCAGTCAGTCATCTTCACAGTAGGCAACTTCTGTGGAAAAGAAAAACACACTGGGGGAAAGAATGGGGTTCTACTTACTAGAAGTCATTACTGAATGTTCCTATGGAGAAGAAAAGGCAAGAGCCTGGATCCCGAGGGTCCAGCCACAAAGTGTGAAATCAGGGATCGCTCGAGACAATAGGAAGCCATTTTCAGTTCTAGCAATTTCCTCAGCCCTACCATAATTAGCACAGGAGCTGTAGGACAAGTGGAGCTGCATTACTTAGTATTGCATTTTCTACATATACGACCTAGATCGTATATGTAGAAAATTGTAAAGACAGTACCAAGGTGATTTAACGGGGTCAGGGATCAGAATAGTGTGTACTCTCCCACATCATGTTTACAGCCTTTCATTCATTCCTAAAGAAATGCTGTAGCCTTGTCCATTTATGTAACCATGCTTTACAGATCATTCCTTGTACTTTTTTTACTCCGCCGTGTACTATTAGTGAGCTCTACACACATTTTGCCCATTGTTTTATCTCATTTTTCTTGCTGTATAGTATTCCATGTTATGACTATGTCACAGTTTATCAACATGTTTAACATCTGGGCACTCCCAGTATATGGCTCTTAGCAACAGTGTCACTCTGAACATGTTTTAGCATACATCAAGTTGCACTTGGGCAGGAATATCCTCAGTTTAAATACTTAGAAGATGTATTATAGGTATGTAGAGTACCTGCATCTTCCTATTTATATTTCTTCTAACAATAAATGACATTTCCTATCACACCATACATCCTTGCAATCACCTGCATTGTCAGACATTTTAATTTTGCCAATCTGGTGAAACAGTAATGATATCTCAAGGTGATTTTTAATTTGCATTTTGATAATCACTAATGAGCTTCCTCATCATTTCATATGCTTATTAATTACGAAGATTTCTGCTTTTCATAGTGTCTTCTCAAATATCATAGCTATCTTTCCATTGGAAGAGCAGCATTCTTTCTTGAAAATGAAATAATACATCCCTTGAGAGTTTGTAGGCTAACATGTGCAGTAGGGAGTTCAAGCAGAATCCCAAAGTTGAATTCTTAAGTTGATGGTTCAATAGTTATTTTTAAATGTCATGTAATTGAAAGCTTTTATTCTCTTCAAATTTCATTTTCTTTTCCAGATAAAGTCTTGACAGTTCTTTTTTTCTTATCTTCTTATGCATTCCCCCCACCCCTACCCGCAGATGAAGTAAAGTGAGGCTCGTAATTTAGAGCAGTGGAGTTGCTAAGGAAAGGAGAATGCGGGAAGATTGCCCTGGCCCCAGGCTTCAGAGAATCTCTCATTTTCCATTGGAAATAGACATATTCTTGCCACAGATTACTCTTGTTTAAACTTCTGATGCCACCTAACTGGAGTTTAGAAAAGGAACCTTCAGGAGATGCTAGACTTAATAACAAGTAGCTGGGCAGCTATTGAGCAAACATAAAGAGCATAATGACAGGTAAGGAGAAAGGAGGTGATTTCACCTACCAGTGCTAAAAATGGCTTTGGAATGATTTATATGCCATCAACTCATTTCAGTCCTGACTATCACCAGGGATCACCAAGGCAACGAGGATGATTCTTCACACACATCCCTCCGGCTTTATCTCTATCTTCTGAAGCAATTTTGCTCTTCCTTTCAACCTGATCATTTACACATGGATGGCAATATTTAGGAGGGACAAATGGCTGTGCTATCACTACATGCACATGTCCAGCTTTCACTTTAGACGGTCATACATCTCTCATGAGGGCAACAGAGACTGCACCATTTTAAGCTTATTGAGCACTGTTAGGGTGGAAATCTGGCAAGTGTGATATTCACTGGAGTCAGTCTTGGAACCTGAGATTCTACCTTAACCTTAATCTTTAGCTAAATTGTTCTTGGCTCTTGGTCCTCATGTATCACTGAGCAGAGGGACTTAAGGATTGGATGATAACCTTTATGTTTCCCATTTCCCTAATAGATATTTTTTTCTTTTTCTTTGTTATTGTCTGTGTACATATGTATGAAAATCTCATCCTGTATATCTGTTAGTATGCGTGATGCCTATCATTACTTTTTGTTTTTAGCATCCTTTAATTTTCTTCTTTATTTTGATTAAGTTGTTATGCTTCAGAGATCTAAGGCACTTGTCTTAGAGAACTATCCTCTAAAAATACACTGTAAAAAAATTACTATAAAAGCATATTGCAAAACAAAATTAGAAGAGAAATCAGGTGATTAAGCAGCTGAACTTTAGGTAATTTAGAACAACTACTTGTATATTTAAAAATTATCTCATAATAAATCATAAAATAAAAACATATTTAAAGCCCACACTTCCTCTGAGTCTTTACTCAGATTCTTAAAATGGGAATAAATGGATTATTTTGTAAAGTGATTTTAAATATTATTTGTTAAGCTGATATGGAATGTTCTTATTTATTTTTATAAGCTTTTTTTTGGTTTATTTCCTATTGTTTATGTCATTATTTTTCCTTGGAAGATTTCTCAGTAAGGATAAAAATATGCACGTGTTATCAAGAAGGCTCTTTTGTAATTTGAAACTAAAAAGTTATAAAGTGTCATAGCTGGAGTGGTCACAGAATGTGCCCTCTAACTCTGATTTCAGATGATTTGCCCTACATAGCATAGCTTAGTAAGCAACAGAGAAAAAACTAGGACAGTGTTTTATCTCCTTTCTCCTCGAATAGTAATCCTACAGATATACCTTTGACTTTGTAATGTATAATTTTGTCTGCCTGTGTGTTTATAATTCTTGCAACCCTGTTGGATTAGACTAAACAGATAGTAGCCATATTTTATAAATAAATCAACTTGGATTAAGGTTAGGAACATAGTTCAAACTTGGGTATTCAATATGCATACAGTTATGCTCTGCCTTTAAGTATTAATCTTCTTCTAAGGAGTTTTAGGATGGACCTATCTGGGAATGCTCGTGAGTTCAATGTAAATTAAAAACTCAGAGGCAATTGAATTGAAAAGACATAAATGCTTTTAAAAAAGGCCAAAATAAGAGGGTATATTCACAGTATCTTTAAATGCTGTACTAAAAGCTTTCTGATTTATAGGATAGCTGGCTTTGCCCAGGGGAGGCACTGTTGTTGCCAGAAACTCCTCAATAGACTTAGGATGGTGAATTAGCTTCTAGTGGTCATTGAGGTAATTAACATAATCCAGGAAACAACATACACCCCGAAGGATTTCATCCCATATCTTCCGTCACATGCCAATTTTTATAGTCCATTAGGATAATGCAATGTAAACAATCTTCTAGACAAGACAACTTCTATAGAGTTCTATTAATTCATCGTAAATAAAGCAAATGTAATGGTGTATGTAGTATAGTTCTTATGTATGAATTCTAAACATATTAAGTTTGACATTCTTCAGCCCACTATCACTCATGTCCATATTTACACAGAGTCTTCCAAAGGTAGCTAAGGAAGGATGTTTCTAATACCTGCCTCATATTGCCATCCATGTGTCGTTAGAAAACGGCCTCCCTAGGATTTTCCTTTTAACAAGGGGCGTCTTTACAGCTTGGCACTCACAAGGTCTCTCGTGCTGATGCAGAAAGTTGATGAATTATGAGGCTTAATGGCATTTTGAGTCCTTAATCTCCCTCCTCACAGTCCTGCTGTTTCTTTAGCCAGGGAAGTTCTTGTTGAAATATGTAGCATTTTGATTTATGGTAGCAAACAAATCCATGAGCTAATGGACCTGCGTTTGCAGTGACCACGCCATGAACAAATAAATGGACCTGCGTTTGCAGTGACTATGCTATGAGCTAATGGACCTGCGTTTGCAGTGACCACGCCATGAGCTAATGGACCTGCATTTGCAGTGACCATGCCATGAGCTAATGGACCTACGTTTGCAGTGACCATGCCATGAGGTGTTGGTCAGCAGCTGCAAAGCTTCAAATCAGACCAAAGGGCTTGTGCTTGGAATAGTGCTGGCTTTCTTTACATTTTTACTGTCTAATTCTCTATCACTTTGTGAGAGCTGGATAAAAGATGACTTGGGACAAGGCCATTACTTTCTTTGACGGCTTCAATATATCAAAACAGGGCAGACTTTCATGTATAGTTCCCCAAAAGGCAATGCTCCCTTATAACCAACCGCCAGCTGTGAAATTGAGACCAGTCAGGAAGTCAGCAAAGAGGGAGAAGTTTCAGGGGTGGCCTGGGAAAATGAAGAACAAGAAGAAAATGACAGCTTTTATTCCTGATGCCTTTTACAATTTAATAACGTCTCTTTCATGGTGGGACGCATGAGCCGTCTGTGATACGGTTCCAGGAAATATAGTCAAGTCAAATGTTTATGCTTGCAAGCACCAGCTTTGGAAAGATAACCAACATCAGGGCAATCATTATCATCAAATATCTGAGAGATGCCGAATTCTGATGGGGGCCTTTGCTATTAGCTCTACTAGCATTAAAAAAAAAAAAAAAAAGATCTTGAAAGCCAAAGCTGCCTCTTTTACAAATTAACAATTATAATATCTAATATTTTGGTAAGCCCTATACAGGGGTCCTCAAACTTTTAAAACAGGGGGCCAGTTCACTGTCCCTCAGACTGTTGGAGGGCCGGACTGTGGGCCCCGGGATGAGTCAGCTGCTAAGCAGGACAGACAGCAGTGGCAAAAACACTCAGCAGGCTGGATAAATGTCCTAGGAGGGCTGCATGTGGCCCGCGGGCCATAGTTTGAAGACACCTGCCCTATGAGCACATGGATTTTATTTGCATATTTTGCTTGCTCTTTCAGTGCCCACAACAGGTGGTATAAAACAGGTACTCTGCCTGCATATGTGGGTGAATTTGCAGTCATGAACACTGAGAGTAGTTCATTTCAAATCCTTCTGAACCCCTGAAAATCATTTGGAGTAAAAGCCTCCAAAAAGAAAGTCATCTTTATACCAAGAATTCTTAGAGGACTTGTCACAAAACACCAGGCATTGACTAGCTGACAGTTTACCAAAATGAATGTTTATTTTGATTTTTTTTTATGTTTTCACTTATAAAATGGAAGGTGAGATAAATTTAGAAGAATATATTTTATCTATCCATCCATTCAGCCTTTTTAAAAGAGAAATTATTGACATTTGCCCAAGAATGTTTTTTCTTATTTTTTTTTTATTAAATCATAGCTGTGTACATTAATACTATCATGGGGTACAGTGTGTTGTTTCTATATACAGTTTGAAATACTTTCATCTATGGTTTACCCAAGAATGTTTATTGAAACTCAGTTTATAATTGCCAAGTCAAGGAGGCAGCCCACATGTCCGTCAACCCATGAATGGATCAACAAATTGTGGTATATGGCTATCATGGAATACTATTTAGCCATAAAAAGATGCAGACTTTACAACTTTTATGTTTACCTGCATGGAGTTGAAACATATTTTTTTAGTAAAGTATCTGAAGAATGGAAAAATAAATGTCCTATGTACTCCACACTAATATGAAACCAATATATAAATGATTACATGCTCATATGAACAGTTAAACACAGATATAGTTTATTATAGGGTAGAGCGAGATGGGGGAGGGGGCAGAGTAGAGGGGAGGATGATTGGCAGAAGGAGGGAGGGCATTAGGTGGGTTTTCCTCTAATATGCACCCCAGGAGTGTGTACAGCCTGCCTTCCAGGTGAGGGACTCTTTTCCAACTGGAGCTTGACCTTGGAAGTAAGAACACTGTAATCTGAAAATTTGTACTGCCATATTAATTTGGAATAAAAAATAAAATTAAAGAGGAGAGAATATATTATGACCTGATGCTAAATGCCTGGATGATGAAATTTTTTTCCTTGACAAATTTTATTACTATTATCAGTTGAGTTCAACCATGAACACTGGACCTCACATAGTGAGTGACAGTTTAGGATTATAGATATAAGTCACAACCCTGAATTAAAAGTAGAAAGTAAACTGAATACAAATTACATTGATTCTTGTTGCTATGTATCTTCGTCTCGGGTGTAGCAACATGATATATACCTGATGGGAAGAAAAGTTTTAAATAAAATACACTTTTAACTTGACAATGATCTCCAAATAGAACTCACCTCATATAGGGATGTTCCATTTCCATAACCTGAATTGCTTTCTCTTTCTTCTCTTCCTTTCACTCCCTCTCATCTATGCATTATTATTTTTAAGTGTGTTGTTCATCCCAAGCCACCTACCTGCTGTAGTTACTGCCTAGAAGCATGTAGTGAATGTGACAGAATTTGTGTTTCCTGAAGCAACCTTTTTCCATAGATGAATTGTTATGACTCGAGAAATCAGAGGCATCTGAAGGTTACAATAGTCTAATAAAACTGATCCAGATTCATTGTCCCAGCCAAAATATCAGCTGCGCTATGAGGGCTAATTTTTCTCATGTGATGAGTTCTGCAATGTGAAAGACGCGTAAGGGGAGCGGAATACCAGGGAAGCTGAGAAGAGGGAACACTGCTTCTAGCCCACTACCTTGATCTCACTTCTAGTCAGGAGAACAGAGATTTGGCAGCACTCTGGCCCACCTTGAAAAGACTGGAGGGGTGTTTAGATCCATCATTATGTATGGATATATTAATTTTATTTAAAAAAGAAAAAGAAAGGAAAAACAGCTGAACTGATTGAAGCAAAGTCCAATGACTGTCAGTTTGCAGAGACTCTGCAGAAGTCCTTGCAACCTGTCATGGAGTGCAGTGATTTAGACTGGTTGCACACGTATCTGGATAACTTTGGTTCTTCAAGTTCAAATCCAAGTTTCTCTCTCTGTTAGCTCTATAGCTATGGGCAATTTATTTCTAATAATAGGAATAATAACATGCCAGTCATAGTATATTGTATGGTGATTAAATTTAATTTATTTACAATGCTTAGAATATGGCACATAATAAGAAATTATGGACCATAAGCTATTATTATTATTTTTCTCCTCTGGGAGTGAGGATTGCCTCTTTTTGGCTAAACAACACAGAGATTTAGAAATGTCCACCAAAGGTCTTTAAAGATAAGCTTAAGAAGGCTATTTCTCCCTCTAAACTACAAGGGCAGCCGCTGCCCTTCCACACTATACGCAATGTGCCTGGTGGTGCCTTTGTGGGGGGTGGTCTCCTGGTGTAATCCAGCATTCTGATGCTGGTAGGGTGGATGTCTTGTGGACACATAATAGATTTTTATAAACCTACTAATAGTTTGTATAACTAATAGTTATAAACCCACTAATACCTTAACATGATTCCTTATCATAATGCCTTATTGTGATTCATTCCCTCATTGGCTGGCTATTTAAATCATATTCTGATTTTGACATCTCCGACCAGTTGAACTCAGTCTGACTGACCTTCTTGAGCCCACTTCCTCCTGCCCGGCAGTTCCCTTTCCTTGCAGCCTGTATACATTTCTAGTGGGAAGGTGGGGATGACTCAAAACTGTGCCCTTGGTTTTGTCTTTGTAGATTAAGGACTGGGACCTGTATCTTTCCCCTTCCTAGCACCCCACAGAAGATAAGCTTCAAGGACTTCATGATTAAGTCAATTTCTCAAATCTCTAAATGCTCAAGGCTTTAGGGAAATTAATTTAAAATGTAGTTGAGCTATCTTCTTGGTTCTCACCTAAGGATGACAGTATTCTTTGCAGATAAAGTATTTAACTAGTGATCGAATTTTATGAAAATAAACAGAAGACAAAGGACATCTCTACTCTCTTGTGGGCCATTCTCAGTCCAGAAAGTGAAATAACCACCTAGATCATATATTAAAAATATCCTACAGGTCTGCTTTGAGTTGATATACTTAATTTATTGATATTGAAAAAAGAATCTTCTGCTTTTACAATATTCTGTGTCATATTTCCATTGTACTTATTTATGAGAAAGATTCAATGAGAAAACCATGGATTTGTCTTTTTTTTCCAACCTGGATGATCACTATTTGGAGCACCCAAGCCTTTTCTATACCTGGCCTCTATGGAATGCTTTGTATTCACCAAATTAACCCCTTTCCTCCACTCAAAGCACTATAAGTATTACCTCTTTCTTTTTGGATTGAATTATTTGAATGATCATGCTTTCTAGATTTAAAGCAATAACTCAATTAAGAGTAAGTATTGTAAACATTGTCTACTATTTATGGAAAAGTAATAGATACCTCTGGAACAAGAAAATTATACCACAATAAAAGCTTCTGAAAGTTTTTTGGACTATTCAAGATATAACAAATAATTTCTTGATCAAGATTTAAAGATAATTAAATGATCATACATTATATGATGATTGAATTTAATTGGCAAAAGTTATACATAAGTTTTTGACTCCAACCTAGAAAAGTTAATACCAGTTAAAAAAAATTGGGTGTTTTCAACAGAAACTTGAAAAAAGTGCTTATATGTGGAATTTTATATCAGATATGCAATCCTTTTTTCATATTTAGACGTATGTGTATAGATGTGGTCACGTAGAGTAAACGTCCCATCAGATTTAAATTCATTTCTCTATGCTAGGACCTCAGCTTAAATAATGTGAAATAAAGGAAAACATAAATGTGTGACAGGAAAAGATTATAAATGTCAGACTTGGAAATGAAATTGATTAAGACATATCCAGGGGAAATTTAACCTATAGGCAAACCCCTGAAGTGGGAGTGAGGTTGTGACCTCCTGATGCTTCATTCTAGGACATGTCTGTGTAAATGACAGTCACAACACACTTGCTGATCCACACAACGGGAAATGACAAATTCAAAGAGGGAAAGAATGACAAACCATTTAGAAACTGTCTTTCTTTTATTATGCCTTCAGATTTATTTATTTATTTTTTTATTACTAAATCATAGCTTTGTACATTAATGCAGTCATGGGGCACAGTGTGCTGGTTTTATATACAATCGGAAATATTTTCACCAAACTGGTTAACATAGCCTTCATGGCATTTTCTTAGTTATTGTACTATTTTAAAGGCACCGATCATACTATGTGTATATTACATATCCTGTAGAATGTAAAATATGTGAGGAACTTTTGGTCACTGGAGCCCAGATGTTACATAAAATGCATTTTTAATTTCAATCGATGACTTATGGAGTCCTTGTTAACGTATTAAGTGTTAAGCCAAATACTTTGCATATAATATCTCACTTAATCTCCTAAAATAGAACTTACCCACCATTTTGCACATGAAAGTATTGAGGTGCAAAGAGGTTAAATGACACGGGCAATGTTGTACAGCTAGTAAATAAGGTGTGGGAATCCACACTGAGGCCAGCTTCATTGAAAACTGCCTGGCTACATAGGGATCTGCCTCACTTAACCACCTGGTGCTATGGCAGAAACTAGAACATCTGGCTAGTCACATTCCTTTATGAATCTTCTCGGTTGTACGTGGTACCAACCCACAATAAATATTGCACATTTACATTTACATTGGAGACTAGGTATGTGCCTTTTTCAGAGAATGCCTTGAATAACTAACATGCCATCAAGATGGTGTTTTTCACACAGTACATGCTCCCTGGAAAGGCGTTCACTTCATTCTCTAATGCTGAAAGAATGCACTGAAATTCAGCAGATGTGTCTTAACCATGGGCTTCTTGGAAACCAGCAGAGCAAACCAACTTGCCAGGTGAGGCGTGTTTGCTTTGGGCAGACAGTCAGATCAGGAATCAAGACTGCGAAGGTGTCGGGGCACTTTTAATCACACAAGCTGCCATGCCCCACAGCCAAGCTCTACGTAGCCAGACAGAATGTATGAGAATACATCTCTTCCTTCACTTTTAAATATGAATTGGCACCTAAACATTCTTTTTTAAGGAAAGAGAACTCACTGACAAAAACTGGATTGAGAACTGAGCTGAAATAGTCAAAGGAGGCTTCTGTCCATAGCAGTAAAAATAATTAAAAATTACAAAAATTAAAGTTTTGATTTCTTTATCTTTCATTGGAATGGCTGATAATTTCTTAGTTTAACAGAAATCTTCAGATTGGTTTCATAAAGGGGAAGTATGGATTCAAGATGGGTCTGTGATGTCAAATGTTACAGAAATGCATGGGAGCACTGTGGAATTTTTGATGAGCATTTATGTCTAAACTGAAGGCGGTTCCCTCATCCTTCTGCATTCAATAATTAAATTTAATAATAGAAATAAAAGCCAAGCTTAATCAAATAACTTCCTAAGTATTTTACTCTTCTCTGGCATTTACCAGCTTTACGGTGGCCAAATTAGAATACCAACATGGTCACACCTAACAGGCAGATACATGGTAGATGAATTAAGTTCTTATTGAATTTAATTGAATCTGAATAAGTCACTCTCAGTAGTAATGAAGGATGATTAATAAATTTAGTCATGTTCTTCCTATTTTGCTTATTTTCTCAATTTTGATGCTATACTTCTATGGAAATGACTTCTAGTTTTATTCTGACATCAATAAACCATCCTCCTAAGAATAAAAATAAAAATTAAACAATGAAGAGGTCAGGGGTCCCAATCCCCCTTGCAGTCAAGAATTTATGTATAACTTTTGACTCCTGCAAAACTGAACTACAAATAGCCTACTGATGACTGGAAACATTACCAATGACATAAGTGGTAGATTAACAGATATTTTGTATGTTATATGTATTCTTATAATAAATTAAGATGGAAAAAAGATATGTTATTAAGAGACTCACAAAGAAGCAAAAATAAATTTGCTTTTCATTAATTGGCTGTGAATCATCAGTAAGGTGTTTATCTGGTTGTTTTCATGTTGAGGAGGGGGAGGGCAGGTGGGGCTGGTCTTGCTGTCTCAGGGTGAGCAGAGTTGGAAGAGGTAGAGGAGGGGAAAGGGGAGGCAGGAGAGGCAGGCACACATAGTTGTGCTAAACAACTTTTATTGAAGGAAATCTGTGTCTAAGTGGACTCATGCAGTTTCAAACCCATGTTGTTTAAGGGTCAACTGTATATATAATTTTTTCCTTCCTTATTTTAGAGCAAGAATCACATTTTAACGAGTATGGTTAAGGAGGCTCTTAATTCAGGCCATAGTAGGGCTGCCCCATCTTAATACTCTGGCTCTTACGTCTCAGTTAAAATCCTTGGTCAAGACACTAATTGTACATGTATACATGCAAAACTAGTGAGTGATGGGTGGTTGGGAATCTTAGGCACTTTGTATTTTTTCTCTTTTACCTTAGAACTCATTCATACAAGGGACCTTTGGTGATAATATCTTGCTTACAAGAATCTTAAGAAAAATGCCTGAAGACCTAACCTTATTTCAGGGGATAAGTTTTCCAAGGGATTTTAAAATGTCTCTGGAAGATGGATGGGACGCTTGGCTAAGTGAGCCTTTCGCTGCTGTGTTTAAAGCAAGTTACATGGGTCACACTACTCCTGGATGTGGTCTCTCTTTTTGGTGGTGGCTGTCAAGTTTCTTGTCATCGTTATTAATTCCAACTCTATTTTTCCTAGTTTTCATTTTAATATGAAGTCATTTACTGGAAATTGTGTTCTTCAGTGTTTAGACAATGCTGAGTGTTTTCCACTCTGTGTTACTACTGCAGCTTGGACAAAGGTAAATGAGATTCTACTTGCTGTTTTGTGTCATTTCTCAACACTAGCTAATGCCAAAAATGCTGATTTTATACATGTAACTTCTTAAATATACCTGGTTGCTTTTAGGGAATACTTTTCATCAGCTTTCCAATGATGAAATGCTGATTTGATACATGTAACTTCATAAATATGCCTGGTCATGTTTAGGGAATAGAAACTATTTAATGGCATAATGCTGATTTTATACATGTAACTTTCTACATACACCTGGTTGCTTTCAGCTTTTTGGAGAGAGCCTGACTAGGAGGTCTATTGAAGGTCTATGCCTTATTGAAGACTTTGCTTCCTCTTGACCTACGCTCCATATGTAAGGACATCCTAAGAGGCTACGAAGTCAATGAGAGATGTTTTATTCAGTAATTCAATATATGCTATTGAGTGACTGTGATAGATACATTAGTGAACAAAAATACGAACGCTGCCTACACTCATGTCTCCCCCCAGTACAGTAAAGAAGACAAGCCTGAAACCAGTAATTACTCTGATACAAACAGTGCTGATAGCTGGAAGGAAAGTGTGGAGTTACCAAACTTTTCTGAGGATCCAGGAAGTCTTCTTATTTAAGTTGAGGCCTCCAGGAAAGTTTTGGGAGGAAAGATGTCCATGAGGAGGAGCATAGGGGAAGAGTAGGCAACTGTAAAGTCTCAGGGGGGTCAGGGGCAGGTGAGAGTAGATTAGAACCCAAGGCTTTGCCCTTTCCTGAACTTAGTCTTTGTCTTAAATGCAGTGAGATGTCATCAAAGGCCTTCATATCAAATATGCAGTCAAAATCTTCTTTATTTCTTTGATTACTCAGAGACTCAAATTTCTAATGTACTTATTGGTTAGGTAATTCAAGTTCATTTGCAATAGATGGCTCACCTTTAGAGTTATTGACCGCAACAGAAAAACAGCTTATATACTGGGTTGATGTTGGAAAGTGGATACCCATGGATGGAATCTAATATTTCTTCTTGATTTTTAGTTAAAATGAATCTACTTTTAAAATACTTTGAAAACTGGAACTAATGAATCATATCTGGTCTGAACTTCAAAAACGTTTTAGCAATTTGCAACAGCTATTAGGATAGAGGGGTGTTCAATGAGACAGCTGGACAAAAGAAGCTGTCTCCCGTGTACACAAGATGATACGTCAGATAACATATGGGCTAGGGATACTTTCCTTTTGATACTGATGAGCAATCAAAGAGATTCCCGAAATAAAATGGTCACCCAAACTCATTTCTAGTATTACAAAATGAACATAGAATTTTCCATGACACAAATAACATAAGGAGTCCTAAGAGTGAAACCGCTGTAAGCTTTGGGGGTCATATGTTAGAATTATCCAGAGCCTTCCATGTGCAAAATACGTATGTTGTCTCAAGCTGCACATGTGTCATCTTCATTTATTTATTGTCAGCCGAGGGGAGCAAGCCAACCCAGTGCTTAGTTATGCCTCTTCCAAAGGTTTGTACAATCTTTTTCTCTGTTCTGCGTAATAAAATGTTGCTAACATTTTACTTAATCTTAAATACACCTCAGAAATAAAAGGACCATGTAAGCCTTTTTCTGTTTATACTGCCAATCAATTGGAGCCTTCAAGCCATTATTGACTAATTAATAGCTATCTTAGGGAAAAGGGAGAACTTACGAGGGACTTGTATGTGGAATTAAAGCAAATTGCCTTGTATAATTCTGTTGTGGTTAGAGCCAACACAGACGTATACATAAGTTCCGTGATATTCCTCAACGATCATAAAAATTATTTGAGATAAGTTTATAAGGAGGGAAGGCAGATTACTTGTTGGTGATCTATAGATGTAATTATAGGTGATCTATAGATGTAATTACAGGTTTGCAGATAAGTGTTGGTAAAAAATCCATTTCTTTCTAAATGTATTTTTATAATAAAACGGAGTAGTGCTCTGAGAACAACTTAAAGCCCATATGCTATTAAATAAGAGTGGGTTATAAAATTTTGACCCAGTTTTTGTGTACTTTTTATACATAATTATCCACTGATATGCCTTCATATAAAAATATTATATACAATCCTTTTACTTTAGATAGAAAGTGAATTTGCTTCAGTCTTTTCAAGCTATATGTTAACATATTGTATAGAATGATACCTAAGCATTAACCTTACTAAAACCAAGGCTATGCCTATGGATATTAAGAATTTTTTTTAATTAGTAAATTACCAAATATTTTTGGCTGCTGAATATGTGTTCAGCCAAAAGCCAGACATGATAAGGAGTAAAGAAGGTATATAAACATTTTTCTGTCATTCTGAATAATGCCTTTTCTTTATATAATGATCGTAATTTTATACTCTGGGAGCCTCACTTTTGGCAAAAATCTGCTTGTTTCATGAATACTATTTCTGTCTCCGTAATTAGGATACAAGTCGTGGGGGAGCGGGGATGAAGTCTTGTGGCTGAGATTCTTGACATATTTATGTAGTGGTGCAGCATGAGTTGGGTACTGAGCCATGAGAGTGGGCGTGGTCAGCAATCTATGTGGTCTGACCGCTGGTCTAATTCCCTTTGCCCACCCCTACCCATGATAAAAGTAATTTCTGTGCTTAGCACAAAGTAGCCGATAAATATTTGTGCTTAATTAAGCTCTACAAAGATACGTAGATAAGTCTTTACCATCTGTGGGTAACCAAAGAGGAGTTTATAATCTGATAGTTGTTTTTTGTTTTCCCCTAGTTAAAAGACCATTAAGCTATTAGAGTAATGGATTATATGTAGTCGATTACAAGTAGATAAATGTCTTCAAACTGGTTCTTCCTTTAAAAATCAATACTGAATGCAATTCAGTCAGCATTAAAAATATTCTTCAGTTGTATTATCAAAAACATCAGTTTTAGCCATACTACCAAAAGAAAATTTTATCTTATTATTTATGGAAAATGTCTACCATTGTTTCGAAGTAGATACAGTAAAAACCACTGATTCAAAAAAAAAAAAAAACAATAACCAACTGATTCTTTCAAGAAATAAAACCCAGTTAGTACCAAGTTGCCATGACCTGAGAGGGCCAAGGCATCTGTGAAAATACTTTTAGACTGTTAGACATTTAAAATTTTTCTTTAAAATAAAAATGATGAACCTTTTGTAACAGCCTGCATGGAAGTGGGGACCACCACATGTGCTCACTTCCAAGTTGGATCTAAACAATCAGCAATGTGCATCTATGGTAGTAAAATTCAATGGAAATCAAGCCTGTGTAAGGGAGGAGGAGGCGATGGGTAAATTCACACCTAATGGGCCCAATGGACACTATTGGGCGATCAGTTATGACCTTGCCTCAAATTGCACAGGGTAACGCACACAACAAAAACATTTTTACCCCGTAAAGTCTCAAATTTAAAAAAAAATTAAAAAGTATGTTCATTATGGGAAAATAATATAAATAATTTTTATTGAAATTAAATTTGTTATAAGAAAATAGTTCTCCATTTAAAAGAATGAAATTCCCTATTTGACTGCTAATCTATGAGTGTGGAGCTTTTAGACTTTTTGATATCAATAAAATACAAATTGTGTTCAATTTAGTTTTTAAAATGTCACTTTGCAGGCTGCTTGTTCTCACTTAGCACCTTATTAGCATTCCCACCATGTAATTCTTATTGGCTGCATGAGTGTCAGCTATGACCTCTACTTCAAAACGTTTCACTGTGAAATGTGGAGTCATTGCTTGTGTCTTCCTGTCTGTGAAACTAGTTGTTTCTTCATAGGAATTCATGAAAATGCCGTTGCCTGGTCAGTGTGTACACCTCCTTAAGGTCTTCAGTGCACATTGCCAAATTACTCCTTTCAGATGCTTAAGCATTTCATAAGCAGTTATATAGTCATTGGAAGAATTGCTAACAGTCCTATGTTACTCCGGGAAAAAGAAATGAAGTATTAGTATTTTCAACTATTAGCAGAGTTTAAAAACGAGCCTGCTTTAAGTCTTGCATTTTTCTGCTTTTTCTTTTGCCATTTTAATCTACAGTGACAAAAGTGTAGGATCAGAGATAAGACAAGAATTAAACTTCTGATGATTTCAAGTCCCCATTCCAGTTCACATCTGGAATGGAAACACTAGTAATAAAAACAACGAGATCAATAGTTCTCTACGGCACCTGTTTCAAAAGACTAAGAATTTGATTTGATGTAATTATTCAGCTGTTTCTTCTTCTTCAAGATCCTAAGCTAAAACTAACTCAAAGACGACAGCATTGTGTATTACCCAGGCTAGCTGTGCATTAACTTGTGTGACAGAAGTCAGACCCTGCCAGTTAGGTTCCTAGGGGGTCGTATTGCAAGGACTCAGTCTAATCACCCCCTATCTCCCAGAGAAATTGGAGAGATACTGACCTTGTCAGTCACTTGAGCAGAATAGCCAAAAGAACTAGGTGATGGGCAGAATTTAAACCTCCTCATCAGGTTCCGTAGTAGAAATAAGTAAATGAAATAAGGTATGGAAATGGGGGAAAGGGTCACATCGTTGTGTGTTCGACCATTGGTATGAATTGCTTAATGAGATATCAAAAGACAAATATTATTTCCACTGTCAAGGCTCTATCTATTCAGGTTACAGGAAACTTTTTAATCATATGTAGGTTTACTTCTTAACCATAATCATCAGGTAGTAGTTAGAGGCAACTAGGTTTATTCAATCATGTTTCTAAGGCTAAGACTAAATTTTAATGCAGTTGAATCATCTTGTGAAAAGGCTGCAGTATCTTATCCAAAATATTCTTGAAGCTAAGAATTTGGCCTCAGCTTCTTCTCTGAAAGCCATTATACAACTTAGTGGAATTTTCAGAGACCAGTGGCTGGATAGTTTTCTAAAGGCCCAAGAGCTTGAATATACAAATTGATTGGTGTGGTCTGTATTCTCCCCAATTCAAAGCTCCTTCAGCAGCAGAATTTCACTTGTACCCAGAACACAGATCACTAAAGTCAACACTTGGGGTTGAAGATTTTTATCAAAAAATTCCCTTTTGAAAATGGAAAAGGGAAGGAATTAGTAACAGTTTATTGGCCATCTGGTAACTGCTGACATTGTTATTTTTTGGTGTTATTTGCTTTATTTTTGGAAACCATTTTAACATTTAATAAAAATATTACTTTACTAATTTTAAAAAATACATATATGACTAAAATCAGTATCTTAATCTTTTTTAAAAAAATAAATTTTATTTAACAGCAAAGAGGAAGCGTAGAGCACCTCCAAGGAGCGTTGGGAGTGGGTCCCTCTCATGAGTAAGAAGAGAGACCCAATATATTAATCTTAACACAAATTTAATCACCCATGGTATGGTTTTTCAACCTCAGAAAGAACGATATTTGGTGTTGGATACTGCTTTACCACATGTGGAGATGAGGAAAGGGGGATTCCTATGCATTTTAGGACAGTCAGTAACATCCTTGGCCTCTGTCCATTAGACAAGAATAGCAATGCTCCTTCCTCATTCTGACATTCCAGATCCTTTCCACATGTTGCCAAATGGTCCTCACCAGTTGAAACCACGGGTTTATAGGTTGTAAGGTATTTATTCATTCCCCCCATCTGGGTCGAGCTCCTCAGGGAAAGGAGCACACAGAAGTTCCTGCCCTCATGTAGGGTTTAATCCAGGGGATCGAAATACCTTGGAAAAACAAGACCTGCCAGGCCATATATTTAAATGTGGAAAGGCAAAATATGTAGTAGGCCCCAGGCTGAGGGGGAACTCCAAAGGGCATTATTACATGCAGGACCTACCCTCTGCCAAGGTAAGGTTATAGTAAATCATAGCTGTAGGAAAAGTCTATGAAGGAAGGAACTCTGAGTGGGTATTTTTGTACATGTGAATGCCTTCTTAATGCTTTAGATCAAGAACTGGCCCACAAATAGCTGGCTCTTTAAAATGGCTCAGAAGGAGAATGATTCCACTAGCAGAATTAATCAGATCACCATCCTAAGCGGTTTGCTCATTTCTTTTCTTACATCTCTCTGGCTATTTTTCCAAGCCGGATCCCAAATCTTTCTCTCAGTTTTAGTTATTGACACCTCCCCCACTTGTATCTAAGTGTGTCTTAGTGACCCACACTGTCTTAGTGACCTTACACTGCCAGTTGGAGAGGGGACAAGAGCTAAAACCTCAGTTTCCTTTTCTGTTACTGCCCTGATCTTAGTTTGACCTGATTCTTCCCCTTCCAGTATACACATGGGGCAGGACTCTAGGTTTCTGGTGGTTTGAAACATTTGTGACCAGCTGAAAGATGAAAGGAGAGAAGATTTTCAACCCTAAATACTTCAACCATGGACTGTATCAATTCCTTCTCCACTTCTCACAAAGGGTCATCTTGTCAGTGTCTCTTTTATTACTAAAAGGCATAGAACATCTCCCAGAAGGATGAGCAAATTAAAGCCCCAAAACACACAGATACACAGTTTGTATGTTATTGATTAACAGGTCCTTGCTAAAAGGATCGATCATCTCTTTCCATGGCTTCTTTATTCCATCCCCTAAGAAGGCCCACACCTTCCCTTACTAAACTCCTTGGGAATGCCCTCATTCTCAGTTGACCTGTTTCTTGACATCTCTGATGGTCTCTGGAGACAAATACCCTCTTAATTAATCTTGAGGTGTCGCAAATCTGCCTGGTCTTTAGTGGGTAGCATCCCAATCCTCATTACAGAAGCTTCCCTGGGACCATGTGAAGATCAAACCCAGTTATTTTCTCTAGTCTAGACATTAAATTTTCTTTCCCTAACTGAGCTTGCTCATTATAGACACATGTATTATCCCTGATGCTCTAAGAAATGTGTTCTTCCTTTGGTTAAAATCACAACTCATCCTAAATACCCTGGAGTAACTTATTCAGGAATTCAGCCTCTCTCCAGTAAAAGTCCTCACATCATCCCTCATCATTACCTAGAGTTGTTTTCCTTATACTGTTATGACTACCTACAATCACATTTGATTCTTCCCAATGGGTATAAAATCATACTTTTCCATCCATACATTTGTGAAGCTATAAATTTTGAGATAGGTCCCTGAAACACAGAATTTTATGTGTGTGCAAATCCATAAGCAAGAACAAGGGAGGACATGGGACCCATGGGGTAGAGGGACTAAAACCCTTAGGACCCATTGGACTAGACCATCTGAGTTGCAAAGCTCATGTTTTTCCCTTTAATTCTTCTTTTGGATGCTTCTCTTGAAGATAGCAGATTTAACATCGGCATTTTGATCCATTTTCAGGTACTTTTAAAAGGTTACAACCTGTACAGACTATAGCTTTTATGGAATGGCGTATGTTTTATAACCATTGGCTCCTATTTAGATTACTCAGCACAGATATTCTTGTTGGAATAGATCTAGAAGGTACCAGTCTCTTGTTCCCTTCATTTATTTATAGCATTCACCTAATAGTGACCTTCTTTTAAGGCAGCCTTCTGCCCAAAAGAATTTCTAAGTAATGGAACTAACATTCTGCTACTAGATTCCAAACATACTTATATGGGAAACTTGTTTCAAATATATTGTGTTGAAGCAAAGCAATTTGTATATTCTACTTTAGATAATGGTGGACATTAGACCACCTCACTGGTGAGTTCAACAATGTTCTTAAAGAATCTGCAGAAACCTTGGGAGTCATCTAACCCAGGAATTCTCAAAGTGTGGTTGTTGACCCAGGAGCATCTCATTCCTAGGGCTCGCTAGGACCCTACCCCACATCTGGGCCAGGTAATATGAATTTTAAAATGTCCTTCATATGATTCTGTTGCACATTTGAAACAATTGATCTAATTGATTCTGTTTAAAGTTGAGAAACTAGAACCCAGAGTAGTAAAATTACTGGCTGAAAGACTTAGCATAGAGCTAACCAATGATGATATCAGATTAGGAACAATTCCGACTATTCTATCAATTCTCCCGACTGCCAATGAAGTTGCCTTCTGTACATATGCAAGGTTGAAATCTTGTAATTTTCAGTAGCTGCAGCCATATCCCCCCGATGTGGCCACTTTTCCAGCTCAGAGCAATAACCTA
>CAUYQV010022342.1:0-22518 GCA_963574575.1 Galagoides demidoff
CGCCTGTGGTCCCAGCTAGTTGGGAGGCGGAGGCAGGAGACTCACTTGAGCCCAGGAGTTGGAGGTTGCTATGAGCTGTGATGCCATGGCACTCTACCCAGGGGGATAGCTTGAGGCTCCCTCTCAAAAAAAAAAAAAAAAAAAGTCCTGAAGCTGGTCTCTGGGAGCGCATGTGAGCTTGTGAGAAGGGGGAACCAGAACGCTATTGCTGTTGCTGCCAAGTCTCTCAGAGCTGAAGAAATACTTTTTAAGGTTGTTATTTCACACTGATATTTCCAATTTAGCTAACTACATGGCAGTTCCATACTTTCCTTATATAAGATTTCATCAACTACACCCTTTCTCTTGAATTGACAATCTTTTTGCAATGATGAAACTCCCCGATGGAGCCAAGACGCATCTCCTATCAATTTTCCTCTTTGGGCTAGTAATTCTCAGACTCTGTCATTCACATAATTCATAATTTGTTGCTGTATTTTCTAAATTCATAATTTTGTACCACCTGTTATTGTTTTCTTAATATTTTTATTTATTCAACATTAAATTGACCCTATTAAAACAATTAGCTTTCTCTTGAGCAATAGTGTCCGTAGAATTATAGGGTTTAATTAAGTGGCCATACATTTTTCCAGGGCACATTAAAATAAATACATAAGTGTTGGGATCTGAAAGAACTCAATCAATGTCACTTACCCTCAATCAAGTTCAGCATCATCTGAAATCAGGGAGGTGGAGCTCAAAACATCAGCCTCATTACTAATGAAGGCTGCACTGGGATTGTGGCTTGAGTGCTGGTTGATTATGGGATCCCTAAGAGTGGATCTGAGGCTCAGAGAGAGATATTCACCCACAGAGCTTCCCTGCAGCCTGGCCCCAATGACCTCATAGTAGAAATTGACAGATCCAAAAAGCAGAAGGAGGGAAAAACTGAGCTACCATACTCTATTATTATTATCAATTGATTACTTTATTTGACAAATAAAAATTGTATATATATATATAGTGTACAACACGCTGTTCTTAAATACATATACATGGTAGAATAGCTAAACCTCACTTACCATTTATTTGTGGTGAGAACATTTAAAATCTGCTCTGAGCAATTTTCAGGTCTATGATACATTGTTATTAACTATAGTAACCATGTTGTATAATAGCTGCCTTGAACTTATTTTCCTGTCTAACTGAAATTTTGTATCCTTTGACCAATATCTCCATAATCCCCACTCTTATTCTCCTGGCCCTGGTAACCACCATTCTACTCTCTGCTATTAATTATTGTTATTACTTTTTAAAGATTTCACATAATTAGATTGTGCAGTACTTTCTTTCTATGGCTGGCTTATTTCACTTAATATAATATCCTCCAGGTTCATTTCTATTGTCACAAATGACAGGATTGGCTTCCTTTTTCAGGCCAGATAGTGTTCCATTGTGTATATATGCCATGCTTTCTTTATCCATTCGTCCACAGATGGTTATATCTCATTTTTTTCTCCAAATTCAGTAATTGGGCAGGAGTAAGTAAGGGAGCAGAGATGGTCAGAAACATTAAGCTAATGGCTATTCCTGTAATTAAAACACAAATTCAAGAGGAATAACTACTAAAAATGCATCTGTGTCCAGGCGTTGTGTCAAAGCATCTCTAGCAAACCTTTTGGAAAGTTCTGCTTTAGTAAACTGTTCTGATAAAGAGCCTCTGAAGTCTACCTTGTCAGATATTGCTTGGTACCTTTTGTGCAGGAACAGATGATGTAGAAGGGTCTGTCTGAACCCAAGTCAGAATGAGGCATGTTGATAGTGTATCACATACACTATCTTGGCCATTTTTCAGACATTTCTGATAAAGAAACTATTGCTACGAAATTATAATAGAGAGATTCTAGTCCTTTCAGTATCACTGAGTGTTATTTTACTCTCATCATTCACAAGATGACTAGACTATGACAAGTCTTATGGGAACACTTATCCCATTCACCTCTAGCTTTCTATGATGGGCCTACAGAGACTGTCAGTGCTTGAAGGAAAAAGTGGGCACATTCTGCCTAACTCCCTCTCTTACAGAGCTGAAGAAGGGAAGGTCTGAGAAGCCTGACGACCTGTCCAAAGTCATATACTACTTATTTATTTATTATTATTATTTTTAAGAGACAGAATCTCATTTTGTCGCCCTTGCTAGAGTGCTGTGGCATCACAGCTCACAGCAACCTCCAACTCTTGGGCTTAGGCGATTCTCTTGCCTTAGCCTCCTGAGCAGCTGAGACTACAGGCGCCCGCCACAACACCTGGCTATTTTTTGTTGCAGTTTGGCCAGGGCTGGGTTTGAATGTGCCACCCTTGGTATATGGGGCTGGCACCCTACCCACTGAGCCACAGGCACTGCCCAAAGTCACATACTACTTATTAACTGACCTAACTCAAGAGCTGGGGGGGGGGGGGGAGTGTCCCAGGATGTACAGCTTATTTCTTTTTTTTTATGCTGCCTTTTGACATTTTAAACATCAAAATGAGGAAGTGAAGAGTTTTGGCTGGGAAAAATTATTTCTTGTCATTTTCTCTCTAAAGTGAAATTAAAATCCTTCCGTTCTTCATGTTTCCTAACATCACTGTAGTCCAAAGCAACACCACCACCTACCTGGACCCCTGCAATAGCTTCAAAATAGGTCTTTCTCATTCCAACCTCCAATTCCGTTGCTCCTTCCAATTCAGTTGGTTCTCTTCAAATAAGTTGTTCACTGGAATGATTCATCTTTTACTTTCCATCACCTTCCTTATATTCATTGTATGGGCTAGAACATTTTCTGTTGAAAAAAACAAGAAAGAAATAAAAAGGAAGGAAGGAAGAGAAAGAAAGAAAGGAAAGAAAGAGAGAGAGAGAAAGAAAAAGGAAGAGAAGAGAAGAGAGGAGGGGGGAGGGGAGGGAAGGGAAGAAAAGGGAAGGGAAGGGAAGGGTCTGGAGTGTCTGACTTCAAGGAATGAGCAAAGGCAGTCCTACCATACGTCCAGAGGAACAGAACCCGGGGCAGGGAAAGACTAGCACTAATGACTACCATGCTTGCTTTTGCCAAAAAGGAACGTGTTGTCATGGGTGGGTATGGTTAAGCATCGTCTTAAATCACAGCTCGAACGATGGCAAGAAGGTCCAGTTCTTGATTTAGCTGTCTTTCAGTTACACGTTATCTTCTCTTTTAGTTTTTAGGTTGTATTTTCACAATACTCAGTGCAGTAGAGAAGACAGCCTGCTATCCTGATAACATAAACCGAGGCTCCTAGATGGGGCCTTGCTGTTGTGGTGGCCTAACAGAGGTCACGGCCTCACCCCTGAACCAATGGAATCATCACTGATTGGCTTAGCCTAGGTTTTGATCTCACCCTGGGAGCCAGAGGTGGCAGAAATGTCTCCAGAACACCTGGGCTGAGATGGAGGTAGAGTATTTTCTCTAGGAAGATATGGGCTATGATTATGGAAAATGGGTAGGAGAAAACACAAGACATCACGGCTTTTTTTCTTTGGAGTCTGCTTCATGCCACTTCCTCCCGGAGCTTCCCTGGGCATACAGGAATGCGCTGTGCCTTTCACTCTCTCTCAGCATCCCCTTTGCTTTTCTTTCAAGGCACAATGTATCATTTTGTATTTACTTGTGTGACACTTTCTGTACTATCTGTTTTCTTCACTAGAAGGTAACCTCCCTGAGGATGTTGACTCTATTTTATTACTGTTTCCTCAGCATCTAGGAAAATGCCTAGCACATGGTTGACTCCTAAAAATGTTTACTAATAGAAGCAACAGTAAATGTTACCTATCTGGGTATGATAGGTAAAATGACCCAAGACAAAGACGTGGAGCACGTGATAGTTAATTTCATGTTTCAGGGGGATCGGAGTAAGGGATGCCCAGGCAACTGGTGAAACAGTGTTTCTGTGTCTGTGAGTGACAACGTTAGTATTTGAATCAGAGGATTCAGTAAAGAAGATCTCACTTCACTAATATACCGTCCAATCCTCTGAGGGCCTGGAGAGAACAAAAAGGCAGAGGAAGGGTGAATTCACTGTCTCATGGGACATCTGTCATCTTCTACTCTTGGACCTCAGAACTCCAGGTTCTTAGGTTTCTGTCCCTAACAAAAGTGTCCCACCCTGGTTCTCAGGCATTTGGACTCACACTGACACCATCGGCTTTCCTGTTCTGATCGCAGATAGCAAACTGTGGGGCGTCCCTGCCTCACTAACCGTATGGCCCAATTCTATGATAAATCCCCTGTTATCTATCTACATACATCCTATTAATTCTGTTTCTTCGGAGAACCCTGACTGTGTCTGGTTTGTGTCGCTATAAAGGGACATTTGAGGCTGGGTGATTTATAAAGAAAAAAGGTTTATTTGGTTTATGGCTCTGCAGAAGGCTTCAGGGAGCTTCTAGTTGAGACCAAGGGCCAGGAGGGAGCAGCTGTGTCACATGGGGAGAGTAGGAGCAAGACAGAGAGGAGGCAGTGTCACAGTTTAGCCAACTCTCACGTGAACTAATAGAGAACAGCACCACGACCAGGCGGAGGGCACCAAGCCATTCATGAGGGCCTGCCCTCCTGAGCCAGACACCTCCCACAGCGCCCCTGTCAACACCAGGTTGGTCTCCTTGTCAGAAGCAGTAGCTGGGGATGCTTGTGAGGGCAAATGAAGTGTAGGTGACAGTCTGAGATATCACCACCAAGTTGGGAACTGGGTAGAGGGCTAAGACTGACCCCAAGACACTGCAGGGTCTCACCTCAGTGGCACAGCCGCTCCTGAGGCAGATGCACGATGAACTTCAGCACATGTCTGACCAGAACACTAGAAAAACTGATGATCTAAGTAGTTGCATTGATGATCTGGAAAAAAAACATCGCAGACCTCCTGACACGGGCTGGAGCAGAAGAACTGGAAGGTGAAAACAAGATACTTGCCACACAGGAGAGTTGAAGGTTGCTAATAATTTATACTGAAATCTGGAATGCTTTTTTTCTAACCCAAGAGAAGATTGAGTACTTTTTGCAAGTAATTACTATGTGTAGGCAGGTTTTATATTATAAAATGTGCATTCTTATCACATACTTTACAGTTTATAGAGTGATTTACCCCCAGTTTCTTGAATGTGATATCTTCACGTCTCAGACCTTGGACAGTTGTGCTGTTAATTATTAAACACTAAAACTTTGGCAGCTCCTGTGTTAAAAAAAATTCATCATGTCATGTGGATGTTGCCAAATATCCAAACCTTATTACTGACTAATAAAGATTTGACTATGGGGGGGGGTTGGCTCAAATACATGGCTCGGTCTGTCTAGGTTAATAAGTAGATACGTTTTAGGAAGATGGTAAAGATTAACAGATTGGACCATAAAAGCATGGATTATTGAACACTTCTACAATAACCTTTAGACTGTAGCAAATGAAAAAAAATAGATTTCCAAGAATCTATAATCAACACAACATGTTAAGGTATAAAACCAAAATATATCTATACTTTTTACCTTCTTATGTTGTCAACAAGATGAAACACAATCCTGTTAGGAACTGCCTTAGATAAATCCTACTGCTTGGAGCATGAGACTTTATTTTTTTTAATTAATTTAATTTAATTAATTAATTTTTTTGAGACAGAGTCTCACTTTGTGGCTCTCAGTAGAGTGCTGTGATGTCATAACTCACAGCAACTTCAAACTCTTGGGCTTAAGTGATCCGCCTGCCTCAGCCTCCCAAGTAGCTGGGACTACAGCCGCCCACCACAAGGTTCAGCTATTTTAGAGAGGAGGTCTCGCTCTGGCTTAGGCTGGTCTTGAACCTGTGAGCTCAGCGTAATCCACCTCCCTCAGCCTCCCAGAGTGCTAGGATTACAGGTGGGAGCCAACACGCCTGGCCTTTGGGTTTTATTTTTATTAGTCATTAGTTATTTGACTGCTGAGAATTTTCATCTTATGCAAACACTCTATATGCATCCGAGTCAATGTGCCTCAGTTTTGTAACCTGCAAGCTGTGGATAATAACAGTACCTGGCTATTGTGGTGAAGATTAAATAAACTAATACATGCAAAGTACTCTCAGCAATTATGTTAGCTGCTATTATTATTATAGTAAGAGCTTGTATTAGTATCATATTTCCTTTATTATTTTATTTGAATAGCAGTTTCTACTACAAAAGCACTTATTCATACATTATTCTGAATCACATGAAGGATTCACTATTTTGTGTTCTTTGCATGCTAGAAATATATAAAGAAATATTAGATTCAGTCTTATCTTTGAGAAATTTGCAACATAGCTCCTATAGAATATTTTATCCTATTTGATTTTAGAAAATACCTCTCCAGAGGAGCTAACTTTAGACTGTAATGTTTTTACCAATTAGGGTTCTTTAGATTACAAGAAACAGAATCCAACTCAGAGTAGCTTAGACTACCAAGAGGTTTTGTTCATATGGGGCAATGAAGATGGAGTGCTATTTAGGGGTGGTTGGTCCAGGGACCCCACAGTGTTCGCTGGAAGCCCAGCTTTTTCCTGGCAATTGGCTCCCCTTCTCCTAGGGCTGGGATCAGGTCAGGGCCGTCTGCCCACAGGATACCTGCTGGCTTTAGGTGGGGGCACATCCTTGTTCATATGGGGGGAGAGGAGCTAATTTCCAGAAGCCCCCAGTAAACCTCTCTTCATGCCTCATTGGTCCAGACAGGGCCATAGCCTGTTCTCTGGCAGTGGGGATCATTCCCAGACAAATCAGGCCCCCCTCTGAAGCTGCAGGTAGGCCAGCTTCTCTCCAGGTCTCTGAGTGAGTGCTTATTAGAGTTGTGGTGAAAACCTGAGGGAAAACTGGATTCTAATCTGAAGACAAATGGACAGTATGAATGCTGAGTTGGCAACCAGCAATTCCCATTCTACCCTTGGAGGCGAAAATAACATCTAACTTTTCTTTATGTTCTAAGCCAAGTGTGCAGAAAATCCCGTGGAAAGAGTGGATAGTAAATAGACCCACCAAAGAATTATTTGTTCACCCTATATAAGCCTCTGAATCTTTTTTTTCTTTCTTTTTTTTGGTTGGGACTGGGTTTGAACCCTCCACCCTTAGCAAATGGGGCTGGCGCCCTACTCCTTGAGCCACAGTTGCTGCCCAAAGCCTCTGAATCTTAAGACATGTTTGTTCCAGGAACTAGGATTACCAGTTTTTGTATTTTATTTTTTTGTTTGTTTATTTGCCTTCTCTCTTGGACTCCATCTAATCCTAGGAGTGCTAGAGGGGCGGTCTGAGTTGGTCCATTCTTCTGGCATGCCTGTGTTGATTAATCGCAATTTGGAATTTTGTCATTCATTCCCGGGTCATGGGGCACCTTTTGCCTGCTTGGTATCATATGCTCTGGTTGATGAATCAATTGTTTAAGATTTGTGCCCAGAAAAATTGGCATTTAAGCTTCCTCTTTTTTCCAGCTCTGAGGTTAGGGAAGCAGCTGTTGATGGATTAATTAACATCTTATGGGGACTAAGGATGATCTCTCCATTTTTTAACTGTTTAATCAGTTGTCCCAGGGAGATTCTGACAGCATCACTGGAATGTTATTTCATGCAGAACTATAGGCTGGCTTGGCTGCCTGGTCACTATATGAAACACAATGACTGTAAAGAAAAGCAGGTCTGTGATGCCTGGTCACACGTAAGGACAATGTTAGGACATGTGTTGTTATATCCTGGGAATTAACCCTTTAGCTTGCATGCTTACCGCCTGTAATGTCTCACCTGTAACTAGGAGAGGGTCCATGTCTTACGGGTGGACTCAGGGAAACCAAATACACATGATCACACATAGTATCATCCATAGTAGTTGTTCAGATTATTGGAAAACTAAAGCAAGATGGGGAAGCACTTTATTCTGAGGCAATACTGCCATGCCAGTTAGAAATGGTCTTACTGATAAGGTCACCCTGCTTGGTGAGCTGACTGAGATGGGAAGTCAGAGAGTTGCTTCAGGTTAAAGAAAATATATATATATGTTTTTTCTAATAGGGAAAGGATTATTTGATACCTTTATGTGAATCTTCTATTTCTGAAGGTATTTCTCTTATGTTCACACTTACCTCTTGAATTTTATTTTCCCAGAATTTCTTTCATAAGTAACCAATACTACTTCTGACTGGTTTATCCTTTCTTTAGAAACATCAATGTCTTTAATCTGGACATCCTTGTGTGTTCTGGCTTCAAATCATGCCAGTTTTCTTGCACTGACTTTGACCTGTCAGTTTACACCTTTGCAGAAAAAAATTTGGAGAAACCAGATTCTGCTCCCTTTGGGTGAGTTCTTTAAGCTCTCCATGCCTCAGCTCATTCACCTGTAAACCATGGGTAACAACGGTGATGGATGTGGTGGGGCTCCACTCATGTCGCTTCTTCAGGGAATCTTCCTACCCCCTCCAAGTTGTGCTCCCTCTGGGACTTGTCTATCCAGTTTCGTTACCTCAGTGGGGGCTGTCCAGTGCCAGAGCTTCCTACAGGCCTCAGTTGGAACTAAACTTCGGGGACGGTTATCTCTCTGCTCAGTCCTTTTTTCTTGCTCAGGGATACATGTAGTATCTTCCCAAAGGACCTCCCCAACCCTGAACATAACTTCTTATCTTACAGTCTGTTTTCAGGAAACCCAATCTAAGACAAATACCTACCTTTTAAGATTATTATAAAGATTGTATATATATATATATATATTCCTTTGGACACACCTGAATTTGGGAATACACTTATTTGATAGTTATCATCATTATTTTGGGGTGATACCTCATTGATTGATAACATTGCCATTTCAGCCTCTCTCATCAATCAGATGGTTTTTTGAGGAAAAAAGAAACTAACAAGTAGGCCAAGGCAATGTTGTTCAGCTAGTTCTTTGTCCCACAGCTTACTCGTCCTTTGCACCGGGTTCTTTATGATTGCCTTCTTTCCTGCCATTAGGAGAAGCTCAAAGTGTGGTTTTTTTCCCCTGCTCTTACACTAACTCAATACCAGTCAACACGGAAGATTTCAGAACCCCATGATATTAGGGATTTCTCCTCACCAGACACCAGCCGGGTGTCCTCCAATTAATTCTGACATTATCTACCCAGAAACAGCGTCAGATTCCACAGGTTGTGGGCTCACCCTAAGACTTCCCATCCCCCTTCACATGCAAGTTGCAAGTCTGGGCTTCTGGAATGTCTGACAGATGGGCTTCAATTTGGGGTTCTTACAACCCTTCCTTGTGGGGGGGTTTGATCAATTTGCTACAGCACTTCACAAAACTCAGGGGAACACTTAAGTTTATTGACTTATTATGAAGGATATTTCAAAGGATAGAAATTAACAGCCAGATGAAGAGCTATGCAGGGTGAGGTCTAGGAAGGTCCCCAGAACAGAGACTTCTCTCCCCATGGAGTGGGGTGCACCACACCCCCGGTACCTTTCTGACAGCCTCCACATACCCACCTCTCCGGAAGCCCTGAAACTCTGTCCTGTTGGGTCTTCTATGAAGACTCCATTGGATAGGAAGCGTGATCGAGGCATGGACACCCATGTCAAAATGTGATTGGACAAAAAGGGTGTGATTCAGCCTAATAGACGGGGTGGGGAAACCGAGAAAGGCCTGCCCGTCCAGATTCCTCCTGGCCTGTGTACAGCATGCCCTCCTCCAGGATGAAGGGCAGGGCCTTCTCTGGGAGGGGCTCATGGCCCGTAGTAATCAGATTAGAGTCCTGCCTTGGGCAGGTGAAGAAAGTTAGGAGAAAGTCAGAGAGAAAAATCCTGTTTCCTGAGGCCTAAAGCATTGCAACATTATAATGAGACCATCTACGTGAGCCAGGAACTGTGGATGAAAACCACATGTCTGTCTCTCAGATACCACACCTGCCCTTTCCGTCCCTCTCCCTCACTCACCCCAATCCTACAGTACCTCACCGCTCAGACCTTCTTCCCATAGAACACTATGTGGGAAGGGAGAGAAGTGGTTACGCTTTCTCACTTTAGGCTTAATTTGTTATTCCTTAGCTTTCGGCTACTCGTCATCTGAAATCCGCTCTGTACTATATGCACCTTTGGTTTTATTATTATCTGCAGTACCACCACAACTGCCCTCCTGTAATTTCTGGCCTTCAGTCTGTTGTGATGTCAGTTTTCTAAAATTGGTCTTCCCAGACACGAAGCATCTTAAATAAATGTGTTAAGGCTGGGTGCAGTGGCTCACGCCTATAATCCTAGCACTTGGGAGGCCCAGGCAGGTAGATTGCCTGAGCTCAGGAGTTCAAGACCAACCTGAGCAAGAGTAAGACCCCCATCTCTAAAAATAGCTGGGTGTTGTGGTGGGTGCATGTAGTCCCAGCTACTTGGGAGGCTGAGGCGAGAGGATCTCTTGTGCCCAAGAGTTTGAGGTTGCTATGAGCTATGATGCCACAGCACTCTACTGAGGGCAACAAAATAAAATTAAATAGCTGCGTTAAAAATCCATGCATTACAAAAAACAAAATCCAAGCCATTAATTGCTACCTGCTTTACAAAGAAAATTTCCTCTTTTGTAGTTACAGTGTGAGGTGAATTGGCCTTAAAGGATGCAATTTTACCAAACAAGTAAAATAAATACAAGTTTTTATTGGATTTCCAAACAATGAAGGTGAAGAGTGTAAACACAGAGAGTTAGAAATATAAATGTGAAAGGCATCTCAACTTTAAAAGGTCTCAGGAGCTAGGTTGATTCTCAGATGGACAAAAAGCTGAGGACTGAAGGGTTTTTTTTTCTTTTCTTTTGGCATATGAACTCGCAATAGTTAATTTTTTCTTTAACATCATATTAGGTAGGAGTCTCAGTTCAAAGGGAGAAAAAGCTCAGATGAGGCATACTAGGAGATTTATTGAAGGCTCCTGGTGAAACTCAGAGAATCCAAGAAGGAGGTGCAGGACAGGGAACTGGTGTGGTGGGTCAAATTGGGTCCTAACCCCCAGTACCTACGGCTGGGGTCTCATTTGGAAAGAAAGGTTAGCAGATGATCAAGTTAAAACGATGTGTTGGTTTGCTAGGGCTGCCATAACAAAGTACCACAGACGGGGCGACTTAACCAACAGAAAGTTACTTGTGCAGTTCTGGAGGCTGAAGTCCCAAATGAAGTGTCAGCAGGTTGATTTCTACTTTGTAGGTGGCCATCTCTTGCTTTCTCTACGCATGGTCTTCCCTCCATGCCTGTCTGTGTCCTAATGGCTTCTCCTTTTCTTCTGTTTTTTGTTTTTTTTTTGAGACTGAGTCTCACTCTGTCACCCCCGGCTAGAGTGCTGTGGCATCAGAGCTCACAGCACCTTCAAACTCCTGGGCTAATCCTCTTTTCTTATGAGGGCACCAGTTGTAATGGATCCACCAATATGACCTCATTTTATCTTACATCTTTTCGAATGTTCTGTTTTTAAATCAAGTCACAGTCAGAGGCACTGGGGGTTAGGACTTTGCCATATGGATTTTGGGGGACACAAATCACCCTGTAACAGTTGAGGTCAGTAGAGCAGCTTTTAATCTAATGATGTCCTCATAAAAATTTGTACACAAAGACAGATGTGCATGGAGAGAAGACATTATAAAGACACAGGGAGAATGTGTACCGTCTACAAACTAAGGAGGCTTGAGGCTATTAGAAGATAGGAGGAAGGCATGGATTCCCCCTCACAGCTCCCAGAAGGGCTCCATCCTGCTAACCCTACCTTGATTTCTGAATTCAAGCTTGCAGAGCTGTGAGACAACACACTTCTCTTGTCTTAGCTATCCAGTTTGTGGTACTTTGTTAAAGTTGCTCCAGAAAATGAATATGTCTGGCTTTCTTTCTGTGTACAGTCAGGTGGGCTTTCTGCAGCCCTGGCTCCTCTTTCATCTTTCAGCACACGGTGCCATCTCTACCTTCACAGTGGATCCAGAATCTAAACTGCTTACCCCTGTAGTCTCACCACCATCGTCTCTTGTCTGCTCTTTGGGAAGGAGGGGGATTCAAACTGTACTTTTTCCCCTCTGTTTTCACACCACAACCATCATCAACACAGAAGACTTGTGGGACCAAATGTGTGTGGGTTTTCCCCATACACCAAGCAAGCAAGCAATTCTGCAGTGGACACCAGCTGGGTGTCCTCCAATTTAATTCTGATACTATCTACCCGGAGATAGCATCATATCCCACAGGGGGAGGGTGGGCAGACAAGAGTTGCAAGTTTGGTCTCCAGAACATCTGACCAACCAGTTTCAAGTAGGGGATTCCATGATCCTCTCTTTGAGTATGATTAAATTGTTAGCGTAGCTCATAGAACTCAGGGAAACACTAACTTCTGTTTACCAGTTTATTATAAAGGATATTTCAAAGGATACAGATGAAGAGATGCACAGGGTGAGGTATGGGGGAACGGTGTATGCCAGCAGCCTCCATATGTTCAGCTATCCTGAAGCTCTCCTAACCTGGGCCGTTCTTTAAGTAGCCATGAATGACAACTGTGTAGAGATGTGAATGGACAAGAAGGGTATTCTTTATACTAACAGATGGGGCCAGGCGCAGTGGCTCACACTTGTAATCCTAGCACTGTGGGAGGCTGAGGGGGGTGGATAGCTCGAGCTCAGGAGTTTGAGACCAGCTTGAGCAAAAGCGAGACCCTGTCTCTTCTAGAAAAATAGAAAAAACTCAGGCAAGAGGATTGCTTGAGCCCAAGAATTGGAGGTTGCTGTGAGCTATGATGCCATGGCACTCTACCCAGGGCAACAGTTTGAGACTCTGTGTCAAAAGAAAAAAAAAATACTAACAGATGGAGTGGGGGAACTCAGCAAGACCTTTCTGTTTAGATTCTTCTTGGCCTGTCTGGGCAGCATTCCCTTCTCCAGGGTGAGGGGCAGGACCCTTTCTGGAATGAGAGTCTGATGACCCACTGTCAGAAAAGTGGAGAAGTTTAGAGTCCTTCCTTGGGCAGGTGAAAGGAGGGTAGGAGGTCAAAGAGAGAGATTTTGTTTCCTATAGCCTGCTTCTGAGGCCTAAAATGCTCCAACACTGAAGCAAAAAGACTGTAACACGGGCTGTGGGAGTTATGAGCCAGGAACTGTGGGTGAAACCCAATTTGTGTATACATCATAATATCACACCCCTTGATCGATTTCTTTCTTCCCTTTACCTCTCCATAGTCATTTCTCCACACACTGTGATTTTGTTAAAACACAGAGTTGAGATCATGTCTCTCCTCTGCTCAAAACTCTCAATAGATAAAAACATCATCTTCATCATGGCCTAGAAGACCCTACATGACCCCGATCCTTGTTTCTGCCCTTAGCTCCAAGACTTTGCTCCAGCCACCCTGGCCTCCTCCAAGTTCTCAATCACACCAGGAGAGCACCTGTCTTAGGGCCTTGCAACTTTCCATTCTCTATGCTGGGATTGATCACTTTCCAAGTACAAGTGTCACATATTTCCTCTCTTCAACTTGAACATCACTTCCTCAGGGAGGTCTTCCATGGTTTTTCTTCTGAAGTCTGACTTTGCTTGTCCCCCTGCCACCACTCATCCTGCTTCCCCACTCTGTTTTTCTCTGTAGCACCCACACTTACTTACCATATTTATTTTGCTAGGTGTTGGGATTTGGTCCACCTTCTAGCGCCTCTGTGACATCTTGGAAGGCCCAATGACCTGTAAGTTCCTTACCCTGAATTATTTCCTCTCTGCCTGACTGGAGCTTTTGAACTTCCTTTGACTCATTAAATCAGGCGTCCTCAAACAATGGCCCATGGCCACATGCAGCCCGCCTAGGACATTTATCCAGCCTGCCAGGTGTTTTTGCCACTGCTGCCTGTCCTGCTTAGTAGCCGACTTGTCCCAGGGCCTGCAGTCTGGCCCTCCAATGGTCTGAGGGACAGTGAACTGGACCCCTATTTAAAAAGTTTGGGGACCCCTGCACTAAATAATCTCACTCTTAATTGGGGGAAGAAAATTCTGGTTCACCTGAACACACCTGATCTCATCTGATCTTGGAAGTTAAGCAGGGTTGGGCCTCATTCCTACTTGGATGGGAATTGCCTGGAAATATCAGGTGCTGTAGCCTTTACTCCATGGCCATACCATTGACTGTGCCTGATTTCAGAAGTGTGGGGTTGGGGTCCTACTTACCCTGGTATTGAATCTATTCTGAGATTTTACTTTGTTCTCCTTGCAAATTCCTATTTGGTGCCCTGTTCCAATACCTATGTCTCTGTTGCCTTCCCTGACCAGGTCCCTAGCCTGCATCTGAAATTTCAGATTGCTATAAAGGAATTTGGAGATAATCTTGGCCCACTGGTCATTTTGTTGAAAAGCTGAGGTACAGGGCAAGAAGGAACTTGTTCAAGTTCATACTCTATATTAAGTTCATTCATGAATTTATTCAATGTACACTATGTGCCAGGAATTTTACTAGGTACTGGATAAAGAAGTGTGAATAATGCACAGTTACTCCCAGGCTTGAGAACTTCACAGTCTAATGGAGAATTTATATTACAGATAGTTAAAAGATTATAGTTAAAATATTAGTAATATAGAAATGGTCAGGATGGTCAGAAGAAGGAACTGAACCAACATGAATGAGGTGTTAAAAGTAGACAGAGGAGTGGGCAAGAAAAGAGGGTCAGGATGGACACTTTGTCCACTTAAAACTCACAGCATTTAAAAAGGCAAATCACTCATTCATTCAACCAAAATGTACTGGATGTTTACTATGTTCAAACTTTTGTATCCTGCTATGAAAATACAAAAGAATTTGGTATCTTATAAAAGCCCTTTGGTAAGATAGTTGGTATCTTAAGACCAAATGAGGTCACGGACTTCTAAGGTTGGCCAATAACTTTCCAGACTCAAGTCCCTGACCAGTTAAGCACCCAATTTCAAAGCAATGGAAATTTGTTTCACAGCTCCTTCTCTCTGTAGGGACACAGCAAGTTAAGAGCACTGTTGTATGAACTGGCACTGATTCTGAGCCACCAGATTAGAGGCCTCACATTATTGTGAACCCTGGCACATGTTTCACCTTCAGCGTGCCCTGATGTCCTTGGAATGGGCAGGTGATATTTGTTCTTACCAAATCAACCAAGAAGCTCCAATTAGAGCCAGCAGGTGCTGGGTCCTTTAACCTTTCAGGGGACCACCTTGACCTTTCATGGTCACTTAGTCAGGAGTTGGTAAGCAGCTGTGCAAGGATATGTTATGGAAGAAACTGGTAGTCAGAGTGGGTGCAGGCACAGGGCCCAGCGCCCAGGGCCCATCCTGGCTGGCTGCACATCACACCCAGTTTCCAGCTTCTCTCTGGTAACAGAAGTAGACACAAGATACCATAAACTCTGCAAGTGAATGGTCTCTCCTTTGTGGGCTGCGTAGTTTCCTTAGGGACTGTTACTTGTTTTCCTTTAAGGAAGAGTTGGGATATAGCAGAGTTGTGTTGATACCTACACTCAACACAGGTAAGAGCTTTGGCATCTCATCCTCTACCGAATTCCTTCCTTCCTATTTCAAGGAAATGCTGCCCATAGTTTTAATAAGGTGGGGATTAAGAATTAATTGTTGGATTTAGCTATGTGGTCTTTGGCGACCTTGACAATGGTAGTTGCAGTGGAGTGGTGGAGGCCAAAGCTAGTTGGAATAGGTTTCAAGAGATCAAAGGAAGGTCTTCTGAGGAGCGCAAATGGAGCAGAGAACTAGAATACACATGGAGGAAGACATGGGGTTAAGAGTGATTTTTTTAAGATGGAAGAAATCACAATGTACTATGGGCTGGTTTGAATGTTCCAGAAGAGGCAAAGCTGATGATGGAGGACAGAAGGGGGATATTGCTAAAGAGATGCTCTTGAGCAAGAAAGAAGACAGGAACTTTTAGTGATGTGCTAGGGCTGGTGTTCAACACAGCTGTTATCATATTAAATTATATCAATTTACAGCTACATACATTTCATATTTATTTTTTGAGACAGAGTCTCACTTTGCTGCCCTCAGGAGAGTACCATTGCATCACAGCTCCCAGCAACCTCAAACTTTTGGGTTCAAGTGATTCTCTTGCCTCAGCCTACCACGTAGCTGGGATTACAGGCACCTGCCACAATGCCTGGCTATTTTTTGAGAGGAGGTCTCGCTCTGGATCTAGCTGGTCTCCAACTTGTGAGCTTCAGCAATCCACCTGCCTCGGCCTCCCAAGTGCTGGGATTACAGGCGTGAGTCACACTGCCTGACCTAATACATTATAAGAGTGATAAATAGTCACAACTAATCCCTTCCTAATAATATGTTACTACATTTTTCATTCTTATCTTGTGGTTCTTTATGACCACTGTCTGTGCATGGTGGAAATGCAAGATGATGGCTGCTCCTGGGCTTCTCTTCCTGACTTCAGTCACTGGATGTCCCTTAGTTACCTATTTATGTTTAGTGATAGCGTTAAACCTGACAGGAGTATTTACACAGCAGAAATCAGGATCGCTTGCAAATCAGGGCCTTGTTTGGTTTGTTTTTTAAAGGAGAGCTGTTAAACATTTGCCAGCCCACCTCAGGATTCTGTGGACAAGGAATGGGATGTAAACTAAGTGCTGAAAGTTCACCCACAGGCACAGGAGGGAAGGCTGGGCATTTAGACTGGCGTGTAGATAGATATGGCAGAGCGATGTTACTCATTTACTAAGTGGAAAAAGAAGCAAGGTAATGAATGACTTAACTGTAAGACCAGGAAAAGGGGCATTGGAGGTTTGAGGTGAGCAGAATAAGGCAGGAGGATGGTAAGTAGATTAGAGAAATTTAGCATTTCAGTAGTGTATTTGGCACCATTGAAAATCTCCTGGAGGTTAGTGGTTGTCAATTTAGAAAGCGGCTTGTCACCCTCTTTGTGGATTTCCTCTCCAGCCTTTCACTTGCTGGGGTGAAGCAGGAGGAGAGCTAGATTTCTTCCAGGCTAGGGTGTGGCCAGACCAGGGGCTAGCAAGAGAGACCATAAAATCATAAATGCTGAAGTCACCACTTCAGAGACCTTCTATCTTCATCCAGCTAAAATTATGCCCTAGGTCCAATAACTGTAACCAACTATTCTGTTTCTTTTCCTATCTTGCTGATTGGATGTTAAATCTGGCTCATCCATCCTGCTGAATCCCCCACCCTGCCCAATGCTTGGGGCACAGTGGCTGCTCAGTAATGTTGAGTAATTTATTGCATAAATCTACTAACCTTCTTACCTCTGTACGGTGGAGCAAAGAACACTCATCCTTTTTGTATCCTTTGGTTCCTCGTTCCACGGTGTTTAAACTTTTATGAGTAAAGGAACTTCCCTACCGAGCTGGATACTCTAAACCACCGTCCTTTGTTTCCTGAGGCCCAAACTCAAGCCTCAGAGCCAGCTGTCCCGCGGTCGGTCGGTGAGTAAAGCTGACCTTTGTCACCCTGGAGTTTACTTGTTAGTACTTTTTTATTCCAGTGCTGGAGACAGCAGTTTAGGACTCAGTCTGTGACTCCAGATGACATAAAAGGACAAGCCCAAGTCCAAGGACCCCAGGGTGTGGCGCGGTGGCTCGCCAGCTGGGAAACTTCTATGGGCGGGCGTGGCCGGGAGGTGACAGCCGCGCCTCCCAGGACCTGGGGCTGTGACCGCCCAGCGGGCGCTCGGGCGGCGCTGGGGGCTTCCCGCGCCCTGCACCTCCACCCCCTCCTCCTCCCGGGACATTGGCGGAAGGGGGCATGGGCGGGGCCGACTGTGTGTTTCACCCGATGGCCAATAAAGTTAGGAAAGTTTGAAAAAGGGGAGGAAAAGTGCACGCCCCGCGGCTCTCGGCTGGGAAACCCTCGGGCCGCGGCCGAGCCGGGGCGCGGCAGTGCGCTGGCTAAGGCGTGGCGGGCGCGCGGGGCTGCGGCGCGCGGGATGGGGGTCACGGTGGACGTGCGCCAGGTGTACAAGTATCCCTTCGAGCAGGTGGTCGCCAGCTTCCTCCGAAAGGTACCGGGACCCCCGCGGCTCACCTTCTCCCACACCCACTGCCTGCTGCTCTCTCCTCTCTGTCCACGAGGAAATCCCCCCCACAAGCTCTCCCTCCAGCCGCCGGGGTGGCAGCAGGGATGCGTGGGACGAGGGTGGAGGTGGTTTTCCTCGAAGTCTCCCTTCCAGGGTGAGGGGCAGGACGCCGTGCTTGGCATCACGTCCACAGCCTGCCCCAGCGGAAGGGAGAGGCTTTTAGAAAGTTGCTCCGAGAAACCGAGTTCTCCGAGCCCTGCTGGGGTTGCAGATGGCCGGTGCATCTTTCTAGTTCATTGCCGACCCGTTCCAAGCTAGTGGAGGCCGTCGAAACCATCAGCCTGGGTTACTGTGCCTCGTCAGTCTACTGCCCCAGTACTTTCTCTTTTTTGTTAGACAGCTGTGGGACTGGGCAGGTTACCTACACTGTCTGTGCCTCAGTTTGGTAGCTTGTATGGTGCGGAAAATAAGGGTACCAAACTCATAGGGTGGTTGTGAGGATCCAAATGAGATAGATAATCCGTATAAAGTGCTTAACACAGCTGTCGACCTAAAGGGAAAAAAAACAACCAGACAAAATGAACTTAAGTAGAGAGTTTATTTGGACCAAATATGAGGATTGCAACCTTGAGGCTTAGATCCAAGTAGCTCTGATTAGCAGCAGTTACAAATGGGTTTTAAAAGGAAAAGACAGGCAGTTCCTAAGTTGTTTACCAACAATTTACATTAAAATAACAAGTTTTGACTGGCTCTACATTGTTTTTTGTATTGCAAACTCCAGGCACTGAAGATAATGAGGGAGGCAACAGTTGCCACCAGGCGTGGGAGGGCATGTGAGATGGAAGTCCCTACTCCTGTCTCTCTGAGACAGTTTGCAGACCTTAGGATACCCAGTTCAGACTGCTCTGAGCTAGTTTTCTTTTCTCATAAAGACTGATGTTAGGGGGCAGTACCTGTGGCTCAAGGAGTGGGGCGCTGGCCCCAAATACCAGAGGTAGCAGGTTCAAACCCCAGCCCTGGCCAAAACTGAAAAAAAAAAAAAAGACGGATGGTAGTAAGGGCTCTAAACGAGTGTTGCTTGTATTACTACAACTGATTTCAATACAAACTTTGAACCCTGGCCTGAAATACTCAGTGGTCCTCTGCTCTTAGTGATACCGGAATTTCGATCTTCACTAGGTCCTTGGTCTCAGGGATTCGAAGAATGAACCCACGGACCACAGATCAGTGGTAAGATAGGACTTTTATTAGAAGTTAGAAAGGAATACAGAAAAAGTAAAAAGCACCAGAGCTTCTGGAAGGGGAAAAGAAAGGAAGGACTCCCTCAGGAGTCTCCACGTGGGCTCTTTTATCTAGGGTGTTAGGTCTAGAGGATTATACTTGGCTGGTAGTTGGTAGGTGAAAATGAGTGCATAAACGAATTAATGTAGTGATCAGGTCCTTTACAGTCTTTGTCCCTGGGAAGGGATTAGGGTGTGTGCTCCTACCCAAGGTGGAACTACCCAAAAAACCATCACAGGCTGCTTTGTTTATGATGGAAACGGGGGTCTGACCTCTGAGCTCCCCTGGGCCTAGAGAATGGGTGACTCCCTCTCTAGCCCTGAGTGGTGGAATCCTGTATCTCCTGTAAATGGAAGATTTCTTTGAAAAATCAAGATCACCCAGACCTGGGAGGTGGTACTTGTGGACTCTGGAGTGGCTCTATGTTTGGTTAGTTCTATGAGTGACCTTGGCCATGGGTCTTCTTTCCAGGCTTTCCATTCTGCATCTGTAAGATGAGGGTGTTGTCTCAGAAGCTCTTAAGTTCTCTTTCAGCATTCATATTCTTAAGCAGGATTTGCAAAAGTTGCAATTTGGCTTGGGCAGCAGCCACTGGATATTGAACTCCATATGCAAGCTGGAAGCCAAGCCAAGTGAGCTGGGGGAAATGAAGGGTATTTGTTAAATGGAAAGGCCTGGCCACCATAAGAGGCGGTGACACAGTGGAGTGAGTAGGGCACTAGTTAACATGGTGTTGCTATGGAGGCCTTTTTCAGAGGGAACGTCAGTTTGTTGATACTGTTCATTGATCTTCAGTATCTAGAATAGTGCCTGGCATCTACTAGAGATTTGAAAACCTGATGAATGAATAAATAAATGAAGTAATGAATTATGGATCTGATGTAGTGTTTTGCCTCAGGCCGGGTTTCTGTGCCCAAAGAAGTGAGTCAATACCCCATTTTTTGTTAGGATAGGCACCCTGGTGTATAGAGTTCATAATGTAACTGCTCTTTTGGAAAGTCTGGATTGTCATCAGCATGATGCTATTTTTGCCTTTTCAGAACTTACAGGGCACTCTATCTAGGTCTCGCTGACTTTCTACAGTGTTAGATGGTTACTTTTGTATGTGCCTTGTTCCTCCAATGGACTAAGCTTTTTTTTTTATTTTTGAAACACAGTCTCACTTTGTTGCCCTTGGTGGAGTGCTGTGGTGTCATAGCTCATGGCAACCTCAAACTTCTGGACTCAAGTGATTCTCTTGCCTCAGCCTTCCCAAGTAGCTGGGACTACAGGTACTACCAGAACGCCTGGCTATTTTTAGAGATGGGGGTCTCAGGCAGGTCTTGAATCAGTGAGCTTAGGCACTCCACCCACTTTGACCTTCCAGAGTGCTAGGATTACAGGCCTGAGCCACCATGCTTGGCCTTTTTCTTTTTTTGAGACAGAGTCTTACTTTGTTGCCCTCAGTAGAGTGCCCCTGTGTCATAGCTCACAGCAACCTCAAACTCTTGGGCTCAGGTGATCCTCTTGCCTCAGCCTCCCGAGTAGCTGGGACTATAGGCATCCACCACTGTGCCTGGCTATTCTTTTTAAAGATGGGGTCTTGCTCTTGCTCAGGCTGGTCTTGAACTCCTGAGTTCAATCTATCTACTTACCTCAGCTTCCTAGCATGCTAAGATTACAGATGTGAGCTATGGTGCCTGGCCTCTAAGCTTTTTGAAGGCTGGACTTATTTCAGCAGAAACCCACAGGACATAGCCAAGCTCTTTTTATAGACTACTCAGCATATGTCAGCTTTAAATGATAGCTGGTAAATGCTTTTTTTTCCCATTCATTCTGTTACAGATATTTACCTTTGGTATGCCAGGCTCTGTGCTAAGTGCTAGAAAAATAGGGCACCACAGGCAGACCCTTTTCTCAAGGACCTGATGGTCTTTAGTGGGTGAGACTGACACAAATAAATGAACATGTGAACATGTAACGCTGATTGATGATATGTATTTACACAGGAAAATACAGGGAGGCCTGTTGAAGTCCAAGAGGGTGGTCTTTAGGAAAGGTTTCTCTGAAGAAGGGGCATTTGTGAAGTGATGGCTGACATATGAATGGGAATTTCCTAGACAAGCCAGGTGTGCGTGGCATGTGCGCGCTTGTGTGTGTGGCATATGTGTGCTTACCATACTAGATCATGTTTACTCCTCCCAGGAGCATGAGGAAGAAGTTATGATTGACTTTCTTTGTACAGTATGGAGAAACTGAGGATCAGAGAAGTCTAAGCATCTTGTTCACATTCTCATAGCTAGCAGGTAGGAAAGCCAGGGTTTCAACGCATCTGAATCCAAAGCCCACACCCTTAGACACCAGGCTGTGCTGCATTGCACATAATAGGCACTCAGATGATGATTGAGGAAGTAAAATTTCAGAATCAACTTTGTTGTAATCAACTTTAAGTTATCTATGGCTATGTAGCAAATCACTCCAAAACTTAGTCGCTTAAACCAGTGGCAGGCTTTTAATTCCTATGATTCTGTGAGCTAAGCTCATTTGGTTGGTCTTTGTGTGCCCTGTGGTATATCTGAGGTCACTTACATAGCTGCATTCAGTTAGAATCTGGAATAATTTTTTTTTTTTGAGACAGAGCCTCCAGCTGTTGCCCTGGGTAGAGTGCTGTGGTGTCACAGCTCACACCAACCTCCAACTCCTGGGCTCAAGCGAGTCTCTTGCCTCCGCTTCCCAAGTAGCTGGGACTACAGGCGCCCGCCACAATGCCTGGCTATTTTTTGGTTGCACCCATCATTGTTGTTTAGTGGGCCTGGGCTGGATTCGAACCCGCCACCTCAGGTGTATGTGGCTGGCGCCTTAGCTGCTTGAGCCACAGGTGCCGAACCAGAATCTGGCATAATTTTTATAAAATACTTAACACAGTACCTGGCATATAGTGAATCAGAACTTAGGAAGATATTTTAAAAGATAAGAATGGTGAAAGGAGAAGCAAATACTTACAGACTGAAGGTCTAGCAAGGACAATGTTAACATCGTGGATGATACTATATTTCTTTTTTTTTTTTTGAGACGGAGCCTCAAGCTATCCCCCTGGGCAGAGTGACATGGCATCACAGCTCACAGCAACCTCCAACTCCTGGGCTCAAGGGAGTCTCCTGCCTCCGCCTCCCAAGTAGCTGGGACCACAGGCGCCCGCCACAATGCCTGGCCATTTTTTGGTTGCAGCCATCATTGTTGTTTGGCGGGCCCGGGCTGGGGATTCGAACC
>CAUYQV010022346.1:0-28025 GCA_963574575.1 Galagoides demidoff
GCAGTATGAGAAGGAACTAGGAGTGGGACGGAGTGGAGGGAAGAGCTGGGAGAAATCAGAGCCATCAGCCAAACTAAGGGCTACAGCAGAGTGGTGAGGGTGGAAAGCAGGGTCTCCCTTGCTAGGAAGCTCGGGGCTATCAGGGACAAATGCTGGCCCAGGGATGTCCAGCCTTTGGCTTTCCAAGGAAGCCATATTGGAAGAAGAAGAGTGGTCTAGGGCCACACATTAAATACCCAAACATTAACCAAAAATGATGAGCAAAAGGAAAGGTCTATGTGTAATTTCCACGATAGCCGCTAACACAGATAAGCAAAAAAGTCTTTACATAATCTGTCTGCAGCCTGTGTCTGCAGGTTGGACACCCCGTCCATCCTGCTCTAGAGAACCAGGCATGGGAGTGCGGCAGGAGGAAGAGCTGGAACTCCCCGTCACAGCTCTGCCGTATTCACTTGGTCTGTTCAATGTGACAATCCACCACCACATCTGACATTTGTGAGTTACATATGAGGTATGGAATACGTATCACATACATGTATGTAATACCTAGTTACATAGAAGGCACAGTTCTAGGTAAGTCGAGCTCTATACAGCAGACTTTCCAGATGCATACGTCCAATTTCATCCTCACAAGTGGTTATGGTCTTTTCAGAGAGAAACTCTTATCAGAAAAAAATCCTCTGGAAGAGTACAAGCCGCCCCAACAAGGCATTCTGCAGAGATGACAGCTTGATTTGGGTTTTGGACAGACAAGAAGAAATTGGAGGAAAAGAATGAAAAAGACATAGATGGCACAGTTAGGGGGCTTCAGCAGGCTCCCCCAAAATGCAACAATTACAAGCCAAGATAAAATGCAGTGATTTTCTACTGGTGTGCTGTGAGAGGATCTTAGGTGTGCCACGAAAATTTTTAAAGAGCATTAATTAAGTTATTTTCAAAAGAAATTCAAAGCACAGTAAGTATATTCTTTTCTTTACTCTTTTTTTTTTCTCAGTTTTTGGCGGGGGCTGATTTTGAACCCACCACCTCCAGCATATGGGGCTGGCACCCTACTCCTTTGAGCCACAGGCACCGCCCTTCTTTACTTTTTTTTTTTTTAATCAACATAATTTAAGTGTGCCATGGAAGTTTAACTATGGGTTCAAGTGTGCTGTGAGTGAAAAAAGGTTGAGAAACACTGATATGACTTTTCCTACAGAAATAAGGTAAAAATGCTTTGTTAACTACAGTAGAACCTCCATAGCTGACCACCTTCTCCATTAGCCACCTCCTTAAGTTGACTTAATTTTTATAGACCAGACATGTACCACATGTCATATCAGAGGTCCTTCTGCTGACCACCTCTACATGTCAACCAGTTTGTTACAGGCCCTTGGGTGGTCACTTAGAGACATTCTAATGACTTCCTCTTACATACATACCAAGTTCACAACTAGACTGAGTGTTAACCAACTTTGCTAGGCATCTAGGTTAAAAAAAATATATGAGTTAATCCTAGGAAATTCTACAACACTGGATTAAGACAGAATAAGGAGAAGCTATAAAAAAAAAAATAGTATCTTAAATGGCAAGAGAAGGGCCCTTCCCCGTTTTGACCCTGACTTACTAAGTTCCAAACCATTATTCCACAATCCAGAACCATCTCTGATGAACTGTTTCATGATGTTCTACTTTCTAACATTTAGTACTTGGATATATTTCTAAAGCATATTTCTATTCTCCATCCTTTGGTAATACTTGAAATTTTTTAAGTAAGCATAATGATTTAAAATTTCTTCATCTATAATTTAACTTAGGAACTGGCGCCCATACCAAGGCAAAGTCCAAATTCCACAGTGTAAAGAATGAAAAACTGAACGAGATTCACCGAGTTAGCCTGCTCTTGAAGACGAGAGTGCTAACAGCTCGCTTGGAGGGAAGTTTATTATTGAAACAAGCACTTGGAGATTTATGGTGTATTTTAAAGATGCTGGAAGCGATTGTCAAGAGAGAATGGGCTCTATTACAAATAAGTGATTCCCAGGCAGTTAGTGACCAATTCCCTCCCATACATATCCTAAAACACATTATGTTTTGCTTTACTAATACTTAGGCATTAAGGATAACAGCGGAAACACCTGGAGTTGATTTTAACACCAGCTCTGCTAGCCCAGGGTACAGTCCAAATCCCACCCGGCTGAATCTCACCCCTGACCTGCCAAGTACGATTACTGGAGTCCAGTCCCTTCCCCTCACCCTGCAGCTGTTCTTTCCCCCTCTCCCCTCATAATCACCACATCTACTTCTCTGCCCAGAACCCTAACAGCAGCCAGAGCACATGCTGCCAATTCAAATGGAATAACAATTTCTTCAATTGACACTCCAAAGCGAAGACGCTTGTGTTTACTTCTGCTAACTATTAGTCTATGCAAGACACATGTCTGAAGACATTTCACTGTGATGGCCTGAAGCAGACACTGCGATTTGAAAGAGCCACTTAGAAGAACAGAACACAACAGTGTATTTTTTTTTTTAAAGAAGGAAAGGGCAGTCAAAGGTCCTGGGCAAAGGAGAAAGTGGAGCTCCAGGAACCCCCATGAAGAGATCCAGCCACTGGCTACAGGCCAGAACCCTCAAGGCATCTAATCTTTGAGCATTTTTCTCTTGAAGGCTAAGAGACTGGACTGGACCAGAGAGATTTTTCTTTTCTTAGTGCAATTTCTGAAGCACTGGCAAAGTCTAGACTCTTCCCTTGTAACTTGGTAACAACCATAGCAACTATAATGAGATCTACACCTTGTCAAATTATACCTCTACCCACATGTTGGTCCTATTTCATTAAGATTTTCAGCCCTACCTGCTGACCTTTTCATTTATAAAGTCCATTCCTACCCTCATTTGTGGCATTTCTTAAGAGAACTCTTTCCCCAAAATTGATCAGATAGAAGCTTGCTGATATTCTAAAGGCCAAAAAGACCAGAGTCAACTCATCCACAAACTGACACTTTCTTAAAAACTCCCTAATGTGGTCACTCTTCAGGTCAACAAATATTCTCTAAGGCATTAATATCATCCTGAAGTTTGTAGTTGCTGAATGATTAATAACTGCCCCTTCTACTACTGGAGAGTAAGTTTTCCACAATAATCTTTTGGCGAGAAACAACTAAAAATGCTGAATGAAACGTAATGAATGCCACCTTAAGAGAATTTGACAAGGGAGAGAAATTTTAGGGTAAATTCTAAAGACAATCTTGAACTTCAGAGATCTAAGCAAAATACTTGGACAACGCAACCACCTTTTCTTTAAGGGAATTTGTCATCCTGGGGAAGGGGCTGGAATTCAAGGCCAAGGAGCTGCCTGAACCAGGGAGTTTGGTAGCAGAAGTTCTCCACAGCAAGCTGGGACCCTAAGCAGTATACCTGAAAGCCAAGGCCAAGGAGCTGCCTGAACCAGGGAGTCTGGTAGCAGAAGCTCTCCACAGTAGGCTGGGACCCTAAGCAATGTACCTTAAAAGGACTCAAAAAAAGCAATACCTACAGGTAACCGACACTAAACTTACCAGTAAAGCCAGAAGGAAAAAGTGACACAAGACAGACTCTGTCAAGCCCAGGTAAGCGTAGTAGGTTACAGAACCTTGAACCATGAACTTGGTAAGGTCCCAGCAGTCAGCAGCAGAAAACACAAATCTTCTTGGCAGAAATGCACTTTTATCCATGTCTGAGGACTCACAGATAGATTGTAAAGCAACCACCAGTCCAGAGTCAGACAAGCAGGTTCGCAGAAGAAAACCAAGCCTGGGGTGAAAATCGACATATACTGAAATTATCACACACAGACCAGCAAACAACTGAAGCTTACTCAGCTGGAAAAAAAAAAAAAATAACAAATTTGAAAGTATCTTCAGGAACCAGAAAAATTGACCTGCAACCTAGCAAATTTGAAAAAGGACCAAATAAAATTGCTAGAAATGGAGGGAATAAGCAGTAGAAAAAAAAAGTTAATGGGTGGTTTGGGTAGCAGATACACACAGGAGAAGGGATAATGAATGGAGTGGAATTATAAATCCGTAGAAAAAAGCAGCAGAGTGACCCTAAATGATGGGAAACCCGAGAAAAAGGTAAAAACCCAGGATGAGAGCAAGAGGATCCAACATGCTAGTTCCAGAGGTACAGAGGAGAATTTTCCAGAATAAAGTCAATGTATATGTGCAAGAAGCTCAATGATCCGGAGCAGGATACAGGAAAAGGAATTCACACCCAAACACGTCACAGAGAAACTGGGGGATGAAAGGAGGAGAAAACGATTGTAAAGGCCTAGAGAAAAGAGACCGAGCAGCTTCACAGGAAGCAGCTCCATGACACCTAACTGCTCCACGGCTCCTGACTGAGTCCAGTGCCCTGAGGACCAGCTGCATCTTGGTTTTAGAGCGAACTGGATGCTTCATCTCAAAGCCACAATCACATGCCGACTAGGGCCTTTCTGAACTTTCACAGGGTAATGGGAATAAAGAGGATATAAATTTCTGAGAATAATCCTGAAACATTTGGCAGCTTTTGGCTGGATCACCTAAGAAGATGGTGAAGCCACCATACTAGAAATGATGGCACTTGGCTTGTAAGTTTTGTCTGTGTTAAAATCCTCCCACGATCAATTAAAATACCTTCCTGCATCAGAACCACAGAGAAAGAGAAAAAAAGCGGGGGGTAATAAATGTACCTCGAAATGATACACTTAAATACATCTCTAGGCCATCAAGAACTTGGTGCCTGATGCTCAATATTTTTGAGAAAGTTTCTCTCTCTCTCTTTTTTTTTTTTTGAAACAGAGTCTCACTCTATTATCCAGGGCTAGAGTGCCTGGCATCAACCTAGTTCACAGCAGCCTCAAACTCCTGGGCTCAAGCCATCCTCCTGCCTCAGCCTCCTAAGTAGCTGGGACTATAGGCATGAGCCACCACAACACCCATGTAATTTTTCTATTTTCATTTATTATTATTATATTATTTTGGAGACAGAGTCTCACTATATCACCCTCCATAGAGTGCCATGGCGTCACAGCTTACAGAAACCTCAAATTCTTGGGCTTAAGCGATTCTCTTGCCTCAGCCTCCCAAGTAGCTGGGATTACAGGCACCCGCCACAATGCCTGGCTATTTTTCTGTTGCAGTTGTCATTGCTGTTCAGCTGGCCTGGACTGGGTTCAAACCCACCAGACTCAGTGTATGTGGCTGGTGCTGTACCCACTGCGCTACGGGCCCTGAGCCTAATTTTTCTATTTTTAATAGAGACAGGGGTCTCGCTCTTGCTCAGGCTGGTCTCAAACTCCTTGGCTCAAGGGATCCTCCTGCCTTGGCTTCCCAGAGTGCTAAGGTTGCAGGTGTAAGCCACTGTGCCTGGCCATAAAGTTTTTCTCTTACATCGTTCTTCTCAGATCTTTGATTTGTACTTTACATTCTATCAGTCAATCCTTAGCTACGATGGTTATAACGACAGGAGCCCTTTATAGTTCTGTGTTTGGAACTCAGCAGTTCTCATGTTACAAGGCGACCACGATGACTTACGGTACGTGCTCACAGTAACAATCACAGCAGCTTCATCCACTTTACTTAAAAGCAGTCTGCGCCTTGTCTAAAAAAGCGCTTGCTTTCTTGAGAGGAGAACAGACACTCATATATTTGGAAATCTTAGTAACGGAGAGTGTAAGAGGTATCTTTTCGATGAATAGCTTGATGACAGTTCAGAGTTACTACAGTGAAAAATATGACACATTATCATAGATCAACTTAATATTATGATCTTTCCACTAAGATGATCAACAGCATTGAAAAATTATATGATAAACTTTGTGAAACAGAGCCTATGTCAAAACAGGAAATACCTTAAACAGAACGATGGAAAAGAACCAGAACTGAATCCAAAGAACATCAGCCACTGAGGGAAAAGTTATCATTATATGTATAATTTTTAAAAGCAAGTTATGTTAAGAATTTCTCAAAGACCCTGTCCAGTCTGCATTTTTCTTTTAAGTTTTAAATACTTCCAACTGTAGCACGAGCTTGTATGAAATGACTAAGGACACCTGGGAGATCACAGTTCACAACCAGAACCCAGTTTCTGTTGAGAATTTCAGTAAAAGGCCTTCATGTTCCACATTTTCACTCAATACTTCATGTACCTAAACTAATCTTTTAGGTGCTTGTTAAGATAAATGAACCGGATGGCAATTTTGACCATCAGAAGTTATCCTTACCAGTTTCCTATGTAAAACCAACTTGTTATTTGTCTAGACCTTATATGACTATTAATGTTCAAATATCTTAGGCTTTCTGAAAAGTTACTCAGAAAGAACATCTAAAGTCTGAGCATAAACTTACCAGGAACATATCACACAAAAACAAAAACCACTGATCTGATCCAATACAGACTTTGAATCATCATTTTCTTCTTCAGCTAAATCTTTTTAACCTCGTCTAAATCAATCTTGTTAATTATTAGACAAGGAAGTAAAGTACAGATATTCTAGAGTATGCCCCATCCTATAAATTGGCTGTACCTAGTGCAGTCCCTTTCCAGGCCAGCAGGGGGTTTTCCTTTTCTGAGGCTCCTGCTTCCCTCCTCCCCCACAAGAGATGACTGGTCCTGATGCACTTTTATAGGCTCCAATACACATGCCCACACACTCACATACACACACATGCACACACTCAGGCCAGGCCCGCTCCCTCCTGCCCTCTCAGCGCCAGCCCAGACTACTTCCCAGTTATGACTGGGAAGCACCTTTCAGCCCACACCTGGCTGGGAAGTAGAGTTGTCTGTCCTCCCAGATCCTCGGATGGGCGCCCAGGGAGCTCTCAGCCACTATTTAATTCCCAAGTTAATGGGGGCTGGTTGAACATAAGTTAGAGAACCTTGAGAGCCTTGACCATCCTCAAAGGCTTCCTCAGGCCAAAGCTCCTCCTGCTATAACCTCGGAAGCATCATCTTCTATACATGGTTCCCAGAAATCTTTGGGGCACCCCATAGGAAGCCCAGACCAAAACCACAATACACTGAGTCTTGCTGTCTTTGAGAACACCAATCCCTACAAATACCAATCCCTACAAATAAAGACCTAAATAGTCATCCTACGAGGGGGAAAAAATAACAGCAGCCTTATTCTTCCTTGCCCCCACCTCCTCCAAAAAGTCCTAAATAAATAAATATAAATAAATCCTGTAACACAAATTGAACCACTGCCCTGGACATCTAATAATGGAATAGGAGGCCTTTGACCTCTGGGTCTTGGGGTCAAAGAGAATTCAGGTTGTTAGTGACAAAGTGTCACTGCCATGAGGGACTGGGTGGCTCAGGAGACTCGGGCTCAGAGCAGCTGGCAAGGGGCAAGTGCACAGGACTCTTCTGCACACACATCGTTCTACAATGAGCACACAGAGCCTCTTTCTGGGACTTATGGCGTCTTGCATTAGATGTTGGTTTTAAAAAAAGTTTAAGAACACTGAGCTCACTCACACTTACACCACATATGAACGCACATTCACACAAAGACACCTACCCTTTACCCTCCTCTTTTATGACATTAGAAATACTTATTTTACTGATCATCTTGTCAGTCAAACTCGAAATTTATTGAACATACCTGAGTTATAAGACACAGCAAGGAACAAAAAGATATAAAGATGTGGCTGATCATTGATACAATGCAAGTCTCAAAATCATACAGACAACGTACCCCAAGCTGCTCTTCGGTGGCACAGAAATACATCCGTCTCCCCTGGAAACATGACAGCACCCAAAGCAGGATAATAGTGAGCTGAACTCCTACCCAGTGCCAATCTTGGATTTGAAAGTATAGTATCATCATAGTTAAAATCCCTCACCCCAAGTCTGGGGGCCTGGGTTCCAGCACCAGGGCTACCGTTCCTATTGGCCCTTGTGGTTTCTCTCATCTAGAGAGACGGGATTTGAGCAGATGACCTCTCAGATAACTTTGTGGCTCCTAACACTCCATGATTTTTCTCGGTACTAATGCGGTCGTATTTAAGACTCCACTTTTGCGGGCAGTACTAATACTGTTTAAGATTACTTTAATTATTTACCAGGAATAGTTGTCATCTATTTATATAACAAATTCTCAGTATAGCAAACATTAGGTAATAGTCAAAGAAATCAACCAATATTAACCCTTTAAACGGCAACAGCTTCATTAATTTCTTAATAGCGTCTACACACTGAAGAGGAAAAAGTAACAAAACTGTTTTAGGGTGAGCAAAAATTGTGAAATCAACAAACCTCTAATTCCTTTCATTAGTCTGAATAATTAAGCACTGACTGTTACTTACTGAGAGCTTGAGAGCTTTAAATCTATGGCAAATTTAAGCCACAAAAATAATGGTCAATTCAGGATCACTAGCACTGGGGCGTCATGCTTCTTGTTAACTGATAACATAGTAACTAAACTGCTACCCATAAACTCCCACAACTCACTGTTTTAAACAAGCTAGCAATACGTCCTCATTCATTCAGTCATGGAATAAATTCTTCAGACTGTTCTCCACACAGTGCTGGCCCCTGGTGACATGGTAACACACACGAAGGACTTGATGGCGCTTCCATTCTAGAGATGTGACACGCTCAACTGTGCATATCTGACCGTTCAATTAAAAATTCTTCTGGGTGGGGACAATGGTTTATTTTCTAAAAATTAAAATGTTATTAGCGGCAACATGCTCGAAACTGAGCTGAAATTGCTTTGACTTCTGTCTTGCAAACAAAAACAAAAGGAGGACTTAGATAAATAAAATATTCAAAGTGTATTGTAGAAAATAAGGTGAGAGAATATAGGAAGTTACCTATTTTTTTTTAAGAATATTTGTTGATGTCTTTATAGCTTATGGGCTCAGCATAATTCCAGCTCTTGAAATGCTATTTCAATGGAATAGTAATCAAAAAAGTAATCCTTTAAAAAGTAAACATATCTAACCAGTTAGAAGGCAGGTCTAATTTTAAGGATAGTTATGTATTAATACCTTTTGAAACTAATTGAAAAGAAAGCCTGGATCTATAAAAAGCATGTAACCACATTTTTAGGCAATGTGAAAATTTAGTACTTAAAGCCTTAAGTATGCCTATCAACATATAATCTTTTCCCATTTCTTATTTCCTAGAGTTACTGGAAATAAAATGACTTCTTTCACAAAACCATCAGTCATTACTTAAAGAAGAGGCTTTTAGTTACAAATGTACCATGAAACATGACAATTATAAGGATGTCTATTACTGGCTTAATTTGTCAAGGGAGTTTTCAACAAAGAATTGCTGCATTCTTAATCAAAAACTACATTCTTGTAAGGTCTGAGCAGAAAATGGAGCAAATATTTTATATATTTTATAGTAAGTTGACATTTTCATGCTAGCAAAATGCCATGAATCTTCCAAAGGGTTATTTCTGTGTGTGAATTAATATGAGAATTCTAAGACAATTTCTGGGTGAATAAATAGATCTCTTGATACAGTTGCAACAGAATTACCTAGGACCTGTCCCACCCGGCTGTGGAGGAGTTCTGTAGACACAAATCCCAAATGGGCATCTATGTTAAGGTCAGCAGTGACTTCGGGAAATCACTCATCTAAAGTGACAAAACGTGCATTCATCATAGGGGACTAAGCTGTCAGAAGGCACAAGCACCTTGAGAGTTTTCCCAAACAGGCACGTCTGAATGCACGTCCCTGTCAGAGGGCAACGCCCTAAAGAAACCACGCCCCCCGGAGAGCTGTATCCCCACACTCTGCACACCGGGCAAGGCAGCAAGATGGCTGTGGCTGCCTTTTAACATTATTTCAAGAGGCAGAGGAAGAAAGGCATCCTTAGTGGGAGGTGGAGGGAAGCATTTCAACAGGTCTTTACCCTGCAGAGTGTGACGGTACTGACTGCGTGCGGAAGTGAGGTTTTCACTGAGCTTTTAAGTTTTGTGAAAAGCTAATGCATAGTATCTGTTCTGCAATCAGTAGCATCATGCAATGGTCACTTCTTTTTCCCCATGCATGGTCCAATTTAGAGGCCCCCTTTAGTAAAGGAGGGCTGTGTAGATTCAATCGGGAGGACAAGGAATTTGCACACATCTCTGGGACAACAGTCTGGGTAACCTCCCCTGGCTCCTGCTAATTCCTACAGAAAGACAATGGGCCATGTCTTTTGTGACTTACTGAAATGGATCATAGTCCTTTTCGACAGAGCATAAATAATGTACATAACATTTGAAACTCCTCTGTTCCTTTCCAAATATCAAAACTATGGTAAGTAACTATTTTCATCAACATTTCTCCTTCCTATCAAGTTGAGGGCAAGTGGGACCACACAATACAATCAACATGCAAAAAACAGAACAAAATAAACCCCGGGAAAACCCCTCAAGACCCAAGTCTCCTATTTCTATTCAATGTAATATATGGAAAATCTTGTATTTCATTTTCTATTCAACTCTGTATTCAAATTATTGGTTTTCTCTTGACAAACCCACTGGCTCATTTCCATAATTCCTGTAAGTATATAACTCTCCTCAAATGGATAATGCATGAGCAATGCCCCCAGGGAAGATTCCAAGTATACACCAAGGTGACCTCATTGAAACAAATTACAATCACGATGTATTTTCTGTATTTGATCCAATCCTTCTGAGGACAATACACCAGCCTTCAGTATTCTCCCCATAAATCGATGATAATAATTTTCAATATTACTGCTGTTGTAAATGCTTATAAAAATCAACTATCTGATGGGCTTCAAGACAAGGCCCTTTTTTTTTACTTATTTAAAAACAATTTAAAGTGGGTATATAAAAAGCATAGTATAATCTTAACCCATAAAATGACACACTCAGTCCCCAGACTGTACTTTTAATTTCAATCTGTTGGCAGAGACAACAGAAAAAACATAAAAGCAGGTTCCTACGTAGACACTAAAATAGTGTCTGCTTAATATACATGTGAAAAGTTGCATCAATTAATGTACCATACCTACAAATGTGGCTATAAATATAATCAAATGAATTCATAAACTACCAGGCCAGGGAGTGTCAAAAACATCCGCATTTTAAGAGATGTTACCTGGGTATTACTTTTCGAAGTCGAATTGAATTACAGCAGCAATATGTAGTATGACGTTTGCTCAAAAGACGGCATTCATCAAATGAATGCCAGTGTCACCAGGTGACAAGGCAAGACAGTCAAAGAAAATGGCAGCAGCACAGTTGTTCAATGAGCACAGACAACTTTGAAGTGGGATCTGAAATTCAAGAATGTTGTAGAAGTACAATGAGGGGGTGAGCGTGCAACAGAAACTCCAACACACGTACCAAGTGCACGTATTCGTGGTAAGTGTGAGACGTGTGGTGCTGTGTGTGATGTGCCTAAGGGGAAACCCAGGAGACCAGGCCACAGTCCTGCTTCTGCTCTGGTGTTGCAACAGTTTACATACTTGCCAGAAGTTTCCCAGACAGTGCCCCCGTGAGAGGTGAGTTAGCTGAACAAGCATATGAAAATGGAAAGTTCTCACCCCGAGATTATTATTTCCTGCACGGAATGAAGACGCCCCCAGCTGAAGGCGCCCCCTGAAGGTCTGCCATAACCAGAAGTGTCCAGACGCTGATGGTAACTGCTCCGAGCATCTCTTATAATTGCAGAAGTCGGGTCTGACTACCTGACTTTGTGAAAGGTACATACCGAGCATTGCAATTTCAATACAGTTTGTTCTGTTCTTAAACTGTGATTACATTTTTGGCACATCTGTATAACCATTTATCCAGGGGCCTCAGGACATAAAATACAGTTAAAATTTCTATAAATTAGTCAGAAGATAAAGATAGAAATGATAGACATCAAATACAGACAAAATTTCTATGAAATAGTCAAAAGATACAGATAGAAAATGATTCTCATTTATCCTCTAAATATCCATATGCAAAGTACCCACTAGTCCTGTACATGATACAGAGTTACTCAGCAGGCCATCCGTGGTCTCAAACATGGGAGATAAGAAACGGGAGAGCTGCATCTGAAAAACTAATAAGCACATATTTTAAAAGATTCAGGTTGTGTGTGTATTTAAAAGACATAATGCATCATTGCTCTGTTCAGTTGTACTGAGTTTATCCACAGGCTCAAGTTCAAGCTGAACCGCAGGTTAAGGATGTCCAGCTGTCTTATGAATGGGTTATACGAGCATAGCTGGTATCCCACCATCACCAGGGCTCCAAAGCTACAGCATCTCTGCCAAATACACATTTCACGTGTCTTATCAACAACGGGATAATTATTTATAAGAACCTCTGTGTGTAAGATCCTGTGAAAAAGAAGTAGAGTGTATATAAAGTTTTCTTAAGGCTGAAAATTAAGAGGACACTGACGTAGCCACACACACACACTGACCTGAGCACGTAGACACTGACGTGAAACGCAGACACTGACGTGAGCACGCACACACTAACGTAAGCATGTAGACACTGACGTCAGCACGCACACACTGACGTAGCCACGCACACTGACGTAAGCACGCACAGCAAGAACATACCACCAGAGGAACAAACCACGAGCAGAAATGGGGCACCTGTGGCCTTATGATCTCAAGATTGTTCTTTTCTAAGCACCAAAGGAGGCAATAAAGGCTTCATCTTTCTCTGTTACAAAATTTGGATTCAGTCAAAAGGCCACAGAGAAGGATCCAGAAGGCCACACGTGACCCTCAGGTCGCAGGTGCCCCACCCCTGCGTGCATACCCAGCCTCTTACCCGTCCTCTGCTCTCACGGCCCACCGTCCTTCCCAAGGCTAAACCCAGCACTTCCCTGTCCTAGAGTGAGTGCGGCAGGCTTACCACCACCACTCCAGTGTCACAGGCACCTCCACTGGTGCTACTCAAGGTTAAATCTCCATGAAGTTATGTTCTGAATTGCACTGTATTCCAATATAAGGATTCTTGATCCTACAATCCCATTACTTAGGGATCTTCTAGAAGAAAAAAAAATCATTTTACCATAAGGACGTTTGCACTAGAATGTTACCGCATCTCAATTCACCAAGATGTGGAAACAATTCAAGTGCCCATCCACACACGAATGGATAAATAAACAATGGCCCAGGTACCCCAGGGGATACTGTTCAGCCATAAAGAAAGATGGAGACGTCACCTCTTTTGTATTCGCCTGGAGGGATTTGGAGATCATCCTCCTAAGTGAAGTATCACAAGAATAGAAAAGCAAGCATCCAATGTACTCAATACTAATGTGAACCTAGGAGATAACAACTATATACCCACCCAAGGGAAAAAAATACAATTAAATTCAAGTGGGGGGGGAGCAGGAGGAGGGAGAGGGACTGGTAAACTCTCACCTACGGGCACAATGTAGGGGTGTACGGTACACACTGACCTCCTGGGCGAAGGGCTCAACTACAACTTGACTTTACCTAACACATGCAAACAATGTAACCCAATTGTTTGTACTCTCAGATTAATCTAAACAAACAAACAAGAGAAAAACGAATATAAGAATTCTCACTGGCCTGCTATTTAGGAAAGAACAGCCTTCCTTTTTAGCAGCCACATTCATTAAGACAGCTTTATTTGTTTATTTATTTTTTAGGCCGGGGCTGGGTTTGAACCCGCCACCTCCAGCATATGGGGCCGGCGTCCTCCTCCTTTGAGCCACAGGTGTTGCCCAGGCAGCTTTATTTTTTAGGTGACAAGGCCAGATAATTCAGGGAGTAAGCAGAGTACTGCTCAGACCCAGAGCGGGGCAAAGTCAAGATACTGCTGGTTGAGAAGGGATGGAACTCACAGGAGGGCGGGAGCCACGAATGTCCTTCTCAGGGGCATTCCGTTTCACCCCTTCCCCTGTGGGATCTGTAAATGGGGATTCAAAGTGTTATCCAGACTTCGTACTTCCTTCACACCAGTGGGTTTGGAAAGAAGTAAAAATATGCTATTTAGCAGAAATATTGTTCAAATTAGTAACAGAAACATAAAAATGTCCTGTTTGGATGTCACATGACTGCTGACTACCTGGGTACAAGTTTATCCTAAGATCAACCCTGACTGAGGTTACCCATGGATACGACCTTGGCCTCCATTAAAATAGTCTTCATACTATATATTCATAAATTACTTGGATAGAGAAAACAAGTAAACACAGAATAACTCTTTCATTTAAACATCCATAATGCTGGCCAGGGGCAATGAATCACACCTAGTATCCCAGCACTCTGGGAGGCCAAGGCAGGTGGATTGCTTGAGTGCAGGAGTTCGAGACCAGCCTGAGTAAGAGGGAGATACTATCTCTACTAAAAATAGAAGAATCAGCCAGGTGTGGCAGCAAAAGCTTGTAGTCCCAGCTACTTGGGTGACTGAGATAAGAGATCACCTGAGCCCAGGAGTTTCAGATGGCTGTGAGTTATGATGCCATAGCACTCTAGCCTGGGGTAGAAGAGTGAGACTTCAGCTCAAAAATAAACAAATAAAAATTTAAAAATATATATCCATAATGCTTAATAGAGTATAAACTGAAACTTAGAGAGTAAATCTTCCAAATTCAGGGGGAGGGGAGCAAAGGGAAGGTACACACACAAAAATATACACTAAATCATGGTAAACATAATATACAGGGTGGACATAAAGTTCATGTGCAATTTAGAATAGTTTAACCTAGTAAATGTTCACCTTGTGGGCATTAAACTATAGTATGGTGTAGTTCAAAATGACTTTTATCAGCCTACTTTGCATCAGCCACTATTAGAACAAGTTACTAATCCTCTTATGGTTCCCTAATTAACAGAAAGTTAATGTAAGAGGCTTGGTGCCAGGGCACATTCCTGCAATCCCAGTGCTTTGGGAGCCCAAGGCAGGAGTTCCAGATCCACTGGAGTGACATTGTGAGGGTCGCTAAGTAATTTTTTTTTAATTAGCCAAGTACAGTAAGTTGCCTGTAGTCCTAGCCACTCTGGAGGCTGAGGTAGGAGGATCACTTGAGCCCAGGAATTTGAGGCTAGAATTAGCTATGATTGTGCCACTGCATCACAGCCTGGGTGACAGAGGAATACCCAGTCTCTTTTTTAAAAAAGGCATTATATGTACCTAAAATTGTGGGATTATATGTAATAAGGAGTTCCAATCACAAAATCACAAACATATATAGTTTTTCAGAACTGACTTTATCTAAATTTTAACTTTATTTATAAATACAGGCCATCTAACAATGAGACGAATTTTTCAGACAATAAAATTCACACTAATGTAAATTACTAGAAAATTTACATTGATGTAGGGCTGTAAATAGGTGAGTTTTTTTCCTATTACTTCACAAAATTAAGCCAGGATTATTCTCTAATTCTCAATATTTCCTGCCCACAGCTCCGAAATCTACAGAAATAAGGTGGTTAAGATAAAGCATGATGACAGTTTGCTAACAGGTCAAATAAAAGTTAAGAGGTATATTTTATGGTAAGACTACACTGTAGCTCTAGGGGAAAATGCCAGCTGCCTGGCACGCTAACTTTATGCTGAATTCATTTTATATGGATGTCATATGAGCTGATCTATTGATTGGAGAAAATGCCACTTCCATTATTCCTTAGTCCAGATTACTTTTATGCATTACTTTAATCTCATTTAATTACAAATATTTATAAGAAATGTTTTCAAAGTTGCATTCCTATTTTATTTTAAATGATAAATAAAGCGTAAAGTCCAATTGCTTTTGAAAGGTCCAAATATTCAATTAAAATGACACGGGCAATATTCAGCCATCTATGATGTGGCTCAGCCTCCTAGAACATTCCCTGACTCTGGTGTCATTGAAATTAAAACTCCACAGCCGCCTAGAGGAGGCCGCTGCGTGTCTACTGAGGATGTAAAATGACGGGTTTGGACAGTGCGGCCGAGTGGAGCAAAGGCTCTTCCCATCAATAACACAGTTTGGGGTTTTGGAACAAGAAACAAGGTGAACAAGATGAACTTTAAAAAGGGCAGGGAAGTAATACAACGGGTGTGACCCAGGACAAAAACTTCAAGCACGTGGTAGAATAAAGAAGATTCAAACCATAAACAACAAGGGTTACGGGACCACATTAAAATGTTATTAGCCCATGATCTAAAAGAATTAGTCATTCAAACCTGTTTTCAAAAATGTGTAATGTGGTCAAAGCAGGGTTCATAGATCACTGTAGCCGGGGATGGAGAAAAACACAGTAATTAAAGAGATGAAAACAAACATCTTAGTAAGGGCACTTGGCTCAAGGTGGACGCTTTCACATAGGATTTTCCAGTGCCAGAGTGAAACTTTTCAATATGACTAAAATCTCTCTGTGGGTTCCTCTTGCATTTATTTGGGAGGGGGGGTTCTGACTGGAAGGTACTTAGGGAGGCCTATTTCTCTGGGGGAAAGGCACCAGTGACATCTGACAGAGGTCTCCTTGCAAGCCGCGACCTGGAGGATCCGTCATCAGAGTGATGTTACAGAATATTTTCAGAACTCTTAATGAATTGGGGCTATTTGGTCTAGCCGGAAAGCAAACTGGAGTTGAGGGGGCTAAGTTGGATGGAATCGGGACGGCATTAAAGAAGAAAAGAAAGGAGAAACAAAAGTCAGTCTTTGGGGAATAGCGGTGTGGTGCTCCTGGAGCACCCTCTGGAGGCCAGAGGAGGGTGACACTGATCAGAGGCCATGAACAGAACTCAGACCATCTCTGGCCCAGCCAGAGACACAGCTTCCCAGATCTCGCTGGACAGACACTGAAAAAAGCATTTTGTCACTTGCAATCAAGGCCACACAAGAAACACGCACATCTAATTCAGAGCTTAAAAATGCAAAAGAAATCCAACGTGGTAACGACATTCTCAAGTAATTTTCCTTCTGTTTAAAACCACTGATTAGTGTATTTTCTACCTACATTCTGAAGTCTTTGGGAGAATTTATTGCAGGGGCATATTTTAAAAATATTTAGCAGAAAGCGATGTCAATACGTGGTATTTTCCTTAACAATGTATACTTTTGTAAACACAGTTTTATATGGTATATTATTAGCTGAACTATGAAAAAAAGCTAGCTTTATGCTTATTAAAACTGAGAATAAATTAAACTTTTTCTGTTTTTTTTTTTTTCTAACACTTCACTTGTTCTAAAGCAACAAATAGTGACATCTATTGGTATTTCGGTAGCTTGCTTTTTTTTTTTTTTTAAATCTATTAAAACTCGTGAGAGGACACACCCAAGTACCAACACACACAGAATTAAGATAACTCCAAAATGTCAACATCGCTAGTTTCTTTCAGAAAATTTCATTTTATGTACCTTAACAGCCTATTTGATGGATATATTTTTCCTCTGGCTAAAATTAATCAGCTTTTAAGCTAATAATATTTTATTTAATTATGGTTTTCTCCTACTTCTCAAGGGAAGAGATCCGGAGCTAACAATCTATCAGATGTCCATTTATTTGGTGCTTTTAACAAATGAAACAATTCACTCAAAATACAAGCAGTTAGTTCGTTTTAACATTATGCACAAGAAAAGCTGAGCACAGTGGCTCAAACCTGTAAACCCAGCACTCTGGGAGGCCAAGGCAGGAGGAACCCTTGAGCTCAGGAGTTCAAGACCAGCCTGAGGAAGAACGAGACCCTGGTCTCTACTAAAAATAAAAAAACGAGCCGTGCGTTATGGCAGGCACCAGTAGTCCCAGCTACCTGGGAGGCTGACACATAAGGATGGCTTGAGCCCAAGAGTCTGAAGTGGCTGTGAGCTATGATGACACCATGAAACTCAACCCCAGGGCAACTCAGTAAGTCAGACTGTCTCAAAAAAAAAAAAAATTAGAACATGCTAAACTATCAGTACGGTTCAAGTCAGATTTAACTTGTTACTTTAAGAATGTAGTAAAAATCTATAATGCTCCCAGAACTTTAAGTACTACATATATTCTACCCATGGAATACTGCTTTTACTACTACCCCTTCTAGTGAGGTAGGAAAGAAAATAGCTATAAAGGTGGATTTCTTATATTTGCCTATATTTAGGAACACCTGCACTCAAATCTATGAACTTGGCTGACCATATGCTGCTACATTTGATAATCGGATAACAAGAGTAGGCTGATGCAAACTTTGTTTTTCCACTGCTGTAATTTATTTTAGTCCCAAAAGAGAAGATCACACATTCTACAGCATAAAGGTTTAACCAGCAACTCTCAAGTGTTGCCAGAGAAAGAGTCAAGTTTCAAAATCTTCTCATAGCTTGAAACCTCAACATTTTTCTGCCTGGGATGAGATTCTGTTGCACCTCGCTCTCCTTTCAATATTTAAGTTGAGTTCAACCCTGTTTTGATAAAATAGGGGGTAGCTTTGGAGTGTGACATTTTTATCCGCATCTATACGTACTAACATTCTAATAGCATTCTAATCTAAGTTCAGCTTTGGAATTTTTTTTTCCCATAAAAGGTATTTAAAAAATAATTACATATCTGTGCAAAGACACAGAAAATTCATTAAGTGTATAAAGGGTGCTAATATTTGTTGGGGACTTATTACATGTTGAGCAATGTTCAGAGGCCTCTCTGTGGATTATTTCCTTTAAGCTTCACAAATCCCTTGTGATAAGGCTAATACTATTATTATCCCGTTTTACAAAACTGGCAATTTAGGCACAGACCGATTAAGTCACTTTCCCATGACCATATAGTGAAGGAGTGTCAAACTAGGATTTAAGCCCTGGTAATCTGGCTAGAGACCTATGAACTGGGCCATCTGGCCTTCTGCCACCTCGGAGTAAGGAATTCCTTATTTTATAAAGGACAGGTGGTCAGATATACCTCAGACATCAGTTATAAATATAAAAGTGACCGGCAGAATGCCTGGTACGTACTAAGGGGTTCCCTGTTCACACGCCGGTCTACTATTTTCTGATTTGGTCCAAGATTTTTTTCTCTCTAGTATCTCTGTATCATGTTGTACATATGGGAACAGTAAATTAGTTTCTCTCCCTCTCCTTGATATTTTAATCATTCAAAAATAAGTCCAACTTTATGCTGTGAATAATCTCCCCTGTTTTTAATAATTACATAAGATCAGTGGTTACAAGGAGCCAGGTTGGAACAGATCACTGGACGTTCCTCCCGTTCTGTAAACACAGGCTGCCCTGTTGGTGGCCGGGCACTTTATATCCAAGAATGTTTACAAGCACTTCAGCCTGCCTGGACACTCAGCAAAGGAAAACAGGTGCGTGATGTCACTCGGGAGCACACAGCCTGCCTCTCACCACGTGCGATTCTAAGCTGCTCAATTATTTATCTATTTATTTTTACCACCTGTAGTTCCAATACCTCCCCAGACAGGAGGGAAGGGAGACACAATAGTTTTTGAACTACTCTAGGTATGATAACAGAATTTTTCCAGGTCATTTAAGAAGAAGGGGAAAAAAAAAAAGTCTATGCAAGCTTTTCTTTTTTCCTTTTTGCCTGTTAGAGCCATTACTATGGGATACAGCAATATTAAAATAACTAACGAAATAGCTGTCATATATAGACCAAAAATCATTAAAGAAAGTTCAGAGTCAAATACCAATTGGCCAAAAAAACCCAAAAAACAAGAAACTCTCTGGTTTCTGGTTTTGTAATTCAGGCTTAAAAAGAAAAAAGGGAAAGCTTGTTGAGTGGAGACAGTATGAAGAGGATGGCCGGGAGAGCCAGCATCCAGGGGGGCAGGATATCATAATGCCCTTGGCACATGGATCAGTCACACAAAGCCCAGGAATATGCTTAGGCGGCTTATTTTGAGCAAAGAGAAATCAATGACCCCAAGGGCTTGGGACCTATTACAGCTATTACCATGGGACAGATAATTCCGTTGAACATCTGCAGCCCCAATAGTGCACAATTCAATATTCAGTTAATTGTGTAAAAATGCAGATGCCATGACCAGTCACACGTTTCTCAGATCAGTCATTCATGCCATGGAAAGGTAAAGAACCTTTTCTCCCCCTGAACATTCCCCTCCACCTACGGTGTTTACGCCCACGCACGCGATACAGCACACAGCGGGGCTGAGTCCCCTCAGCAATCCATCTCTCCCGCCTGTTGTGAAGCAAGGTTAAGCCCACCAAAGAGAGACCTGACTATTGCTTGTGTATCTGTCATGGCAGACATACACCTGCTGTGGCTGTTACAAGAAAAGGCTTGGGACCAAAGGGCACATTGTCAAGGGAGCAATTCAAAAGATGGCTGTCCTCTTAAGTCCTCCTGTGGGCTGGCTTGGCAAGTGTGAATACGATAGTTATGGCATCTGAAGGTCATTCCTTTGACGATGGCTAAAAAGGAGTGTAGGTTTCACCCACAAATCCTGATGGCCATCAGGTACCGACTCCCCTAAGACAAGGAAAGGTGCCTTGGCACTCATCATTATGGAAAATGACGAGAAGGAGAGAAACACTGAGTCCAAAGGAATACTATCCAACGCCACATGCTTCTATATAAAGATGGTTTCAAGTTGACCGTTCTTTTTGAATCAAATGAAGAATAAGTATTTTTATGTGGTTTAAGGAGCACAAGGGGCTCTGAAGGGGTTATAAAGTCTCTCCCCAGAGAGGATTATTATCTGATGGAAAAGAGAGACGAATTTACTAACAACTAACCTAGAGCCAAATTCCCCCCAATTTTTCAGGGGCAATAATTGAGCAAATGTCACTGAAAGATACCAATCTATCTGGTTTGGAGAAAACCACAGCTGTGAGACAGAGAGCAGAATGAGGGCTCGCCGGACCCGGGGCAAGTGAGAATGTTAGGCAATTACAAGACAGCTGCCCATCAAATAGATAAAATCTGCAGGCCCCCAGCCCGCCCGCCCCATGCCTGCTAACTTCTAAATCTCTCCCCCACTGAACCACCAGCTTGTCCGAGATGTCTGGGTTATGTTTCTGCTACTATGAACTCGTGACCAAATGCAAACATGGCACGGGAAAACGATGCCACTTCAAACCATTCACTCTTAATCCACGGACCATCTGCAGAGGACCAAAGGAGCCTCGGAAGGCAACACGCAACACGCAACAAGGAGAACCCGACATTAACCACAGTGTCAAGGGCCACAAATTATTCTTTACAACTTTAACTGTTTCGGTTAGGTCGGAGATCTCTTTCATTTACTATGACCATTTAATTGACCTTAGAACAGTAGAGAGGCAATTAGGGAGGTAGCTCAATGAAGCGCTGCCCTGAATCTCCAAAACACAGTAGGACCTCCAGAGTTGACCACCTTCCTACGACGACCACCCCCTTACGGGTGAACTGATTTTCCTGGACTGGACATGCACCACATGCACACAGTTCCTCATCTGACCACTTTCACACGTTGACCGATCTGTTACAGTCCTTGAGTGGTCAGCCGACAGAGGTCCCACTGTACTGGGTAAAAACAAGGAAAGTTTCAATGCACCCTCAGGAGGGCCAGTGAGCAGTAATCAAGGTGAATCGGCAAGCAGGACCTTGGTGCATGTGACTGGTCAGTGGCTAAACAATTACTCTCTGTTCAAATTCTGTTTTGCTCCAAACTCTGCTTAAGGTTTCTGCCAAGGAGCCAGGTTCTGAAATGCTGTCAGTGATGCCAGTAACAGGACTGAGCAAATCTGGTTTGTCTTCTTCCTGCAAGGAACAAATACTTCTGCTTATCTTCTCCAGCCGCAGTCGTGGCAAAGCCCTGTTGAATTAATTCTACAGAAGTACTCTGCAAAACGTGTGTTGGGGGAATGCTCCAAGCAACTTAAGGAATCGGGATCAACTAACACTGGGGAGCTGCAGAGGCTGGTAAACGAAAGCTCTCACGTTCTGCCCATCTTCTCCCTTTCGGCATCTACCTCCCTCAGTCACTCAGAAGCCGGGATATCGGGATGCTCCTCTGTCCCAGGCAATGTCTAAAGTATCAGCCCTTCTTAGGGAAATCTAAAGTAAAACTCTCCCTCTGATTCGTGCTCTGATAAATACACAAATACGAAAATAATAAATACAAGGTTTGTTTGTAGGAAGCCTCAACTGCCATTTCATTCTACATACAGCAAAGGGTTCAGGAATTCTGACAACTGTTGGCTTTCTGGCTTCTGCCGGGAACGTCAACAGCCATATTTACCAATGAAGCCCTAAAAAATAAAACTGCACAGGCAAAAGTTTGTAGAATGCATTTAGTTGGTGCAGACCCGATTCCTGGCACTGAACTAGATTTTGTCTGCTTCGTTGGCCTTTAGGAATCCCTCTCCGCTGCTCCGGGTGCCGCGGCGCAGGGTTGAATCTAGGGGGAGGTAACGCGCACACCGCGCGACCCTGCATCGCCGCCCGTCCACCCCGAACACCGACGCGCAACTGTCCTCTCTGGCTCTGGCTCGACCACCCACACCCTTCAGCGCCGCCAGCACACGGAGGAGACCGGGCTGTCCCCGCGGACGGCCGTTTCCCGCTCCGCTCGCTAGAGGGCAGGCGGGGCCCGTGCAAGTCCCTCTGGCGCGGGGCAGACGCGCTCGCAGCGTCGACTCCTGCACTCCGGGTCCCACTCCCGGGCTGGGCTCAGCGGCGAGGGCGCCGGTAAGGGGCCGTGCCAGGGAGCGCGGCGCGCGGCGGAGCCCGGGAGTGCGGCCCAGATCGCGCCTGCCGCCCCGCGCGCAGGGCGTGGGCAGCCGGTGGAGCTCGGCGCCCAGGTGAGCGGCCTCCCTAAGCACGGCAGCGCCGCCCGCCTCCGCGGGTGCCCGGGAGCAGGGCCAGGCGCCCGGGGCGCAGGGCGCGGGCGGACGGGGAGGGAGAGGCGATCGCATTGGGGCTGGAGAAGGAGGACCGAGGGGTCCCGGCCGCCCTGCGCACCCACCTGGACTCGGGCCGTCAGCCGCGGGCTTCTTGCCGGAGCCTCGGTCCTTCTTCTTGCCCTTCCCCTTGCCTCTGCCTTCCTTGCGCTCGGACATATCGCCGGAGACGGGAGCGCTCTGAGTGGACGGCTGCCGGCGAAGGCGACGCGCTACAAGTTTGGTCCAAGGTCTTGGATTGGGTTTGGGAAAAGTTTGTCCCTCGAAGGGGCGAGCGAGCGGCCGGGCGGGGGCGTCTCCTGTAGCCTGTGGGGAGCGCTGCGGACGCTGCGTGCGGTCTGGGCCACCTGGAACGCGCGGCCGCCCTCGCTCTCGGGGCTGCTCTAGTCGCCCGGGGAAGTCGTCGGTTCCCTCTGCGTTGGGTCCCGCTGCTGGCGGCGCCTGTCGTGGCCTCTGTCCGTCCGGCGTCCTCGCAGCCCGAGGAGGGAGAGGCATTCACCGTCCCGCCCGCGCGCGCATCACCCGGGCGGCCGCCGCCCGCTGCGCTCCTGCCCTCTGTGCGAGCCCGGAGTTGCGACAAGTTTGGGAGAACTCCTCGCCGGCTCTTTTTCTATTGCCCTACAGCCACACACCTCCCGCGGGCAGGTTGGACACAGGCGCCTCCTTCTCCTCCTCCCCTGGCCTCGCCCCCTCCCCTACCCCTCCACACCCCCACCCCGAGGCGTGGACACGCCACCGGGAGGAGCCTGGCCCCGCGCTCCCGGCGCAGCCCCTTTCCCTCCTCCCGGCCGGGCGGGGGGCGGCGCGCGGCGACTGCCCGGAGCTCCCGACAGGGGTCGCTGGGCGCTGCGCGGAGACGCCGCAGCCGCCGCCGTTACCGCCACCACCGCCGCCGCGGCCGCGGGGACCCGGCAGAGCGGCCCGCGGCGACTCCACACGCACCCCGGGACCCGGGCTCTGCCTTCTCGCTCCCCTCGACAGCCAGGCAGCGCCTGGGCAGACCGATCCGTTCCCTGTACGTGGAGAAAGACGTTGGAGGAAAAAAAGTTCGCAACTCTGGACCCCTGCCCCTGCTCCTGCAGTCCCCCGAGTTAAGGCACTGTCGCTCTGGACCCCCTGGGAGCGGGGAAGAGTTCGGGCTTCATTCTTTTCTCACTTCAGTGAAAAAGGCTTCTGGCGCGTAGGCAAAGGTAAACTGGGAGGCAGGGAGGTTGAGGTAAGACAGTTCTGGGGACGCAGGAGGCTCCGTGAACCTTAAGGCGGTCATACTGTCGCAGTGCATGCACTCTGCCATCTGCGCCTTGCCAGTGTGCCTGCTGGAGTTTTCATCTCCACGTTTAACTTTCAAAAAAAAAAAGCCTGCCCTCTTCTAAGGGAACGTCCTAAGCTCTCTTACAACAGAGACCTTTCAGAGGAACTGATAAAACACTTCGAAGCACGATACGCAATTATTAAAAGTGCTGCTAGAGCTGGAAGTCACTCAGTTCTGCTAAGCTGAAAGCCACTGGGGAGAGGTGGGATAAAGTGACGGTCCTGGCGATCAGTCTTGAGTGGTTTCTTTCTCAGATTCAAACTTTCCGCAGAACGCGTGAAACCTACGGTTTCCCTTCACCTCCCTCTGCTGGAGAATTCTAAGGAGCAGTGGAAACAATCGGGAGAGCGTTGACATTCGGCTGCGAAGGACTCAGGTTAAAGACCAGAGTAACCCTCGCCAGGGAATGATCCAGAATTGTCTCATGTAAAGGCAACATTCTCCTAGTTAGACCACAGCTGTGGCTAACTTGGTCCGTTAATTTGCAGAGATACAGTCTTGTGTGTGGTCGGGAAGTGGTGAGTATGGACGATCCATATTTAAAATCTTTTACTCCACTCAGAAGCGACTTGCTCGTGATTTTCCAGTCTCTGGGGTTCAGCTAACTGAACCATTACCCACACACGGTCTTCTCACTGTGTTTTCTAATTGCCATAATTTAAATAAAGCTGAAATCCTGAGTGTCTCCTTGCTATGGAGGTGAGAAGGAAGGGAGGCAGAAACGTTCATCTTAAAACTGCCCTGAGATAAAAAAAAATAATTTTATTCTAGTTTGATTTGCATTGTCGTAAGAATCAAACTCTGTCGAGTGGGTTTGATTGTTCAAAAGACATCTTAGCAGTATCGCCATTATTATTTATTTTTTCAAAGTTTGATGTCCAAATATCTTCTCACAAACACCATGTATGATTTTTCACTGGGCTAGAAAAACAGTAAAACTGGAGGAAAGATTGTGACTATATCTTAGAACCACTCTTAATACATCACAGGTCTGAATATTGGCTGAAATAACTCGGTTTTCCCAGGAGGGGCCACTGCTTAGCAAGTTGGAAACAGCAAAATTCAGAAAAACCCTTTCAAAAAAGGATACTTGAATCTCCAGGATGTGAGACAGTGCGAGGGCTTAGTATACACTAGCCACATGTTATCAAACAACTCCTTATGTTAGAAGGGAAGGACTTAAAGCAGAAACATATTTTGGAATATGTTAGAATTTAAAAGAATCTTTTTAAAAAATCTAAGATCTTCCTAAATAAAATAAGCTAGCTGAAAAACCACTACCTGTGAAAATTCTGTAAACCTGTGAAAATTCTGTAATTCAGTCACTTTTGTTTTGGGTCTAGAAGACATTTTACTTCACAAACCAACTTACTGGTTATCAATGATAGTAATTTTTGGTGAGGATAATGGACTTTTTGTGATAAAAAGTCATTTGGGGAACCTTCAGGCATAGAGGTAGTGGACAATCTCCCCTAACTAAGCAGAAATGACTCCAGCAGAGATGTCCTGATTGCAGGACCTTTAAAATGAACATGGCAGCCAGATGCCTATGGAAATTTTAGGGCTAGAAGATGAATAAATATAAAGAGAGGAATGTAAGGATAAATGAGTATTTAATAATCGTTTTTCCTTGATTAGAGAGGGGAAAAGAAGGGGATAGACATATCAATGATAAGTGTTGAAGGAACTTAAAGAGAAAATGATGGACCAGTAGCTGCAGGGCGAGGCTGTTTTCTGGAACTAGTCCAGGCCCAGGAGTAGCGTCTCAGTTGTCAATTGTCAGGAAATTCACAGCCACATCCAAAAAACATTTTTCCTACTAATATATTGTTCAAACATCTTCACTCATTCTGTTACTTCCTGTGACTTGTAAGGGGTTTGTTTTATGACATCCTTTATGACCAGCTAAAGAACTGACCAAATAAAATTCCATTTCTTGGATAGTTGAAACATTTATGAGATGTATAAAGAGTTTCGTGTCCTTAAATTATTCATCTGTATGGTCAGAAAGTAGCAAATGAATTCATTTTACATTTTGCTAAAAACCTCAGAACTGACCAGAACAAGGGGTGGAGATAGGAGGAGGACCATTTTGGGGTTTTTAAAGATGTATTTTTAAAAATGATGGCCTGTCATCATGATATAATTTTATTAATTTGTTGTGTCTGGTTTAGCTCTTTTTTTTTTTTTTTTGGAGACAGGAGCCTCAAGCTGTCCCCCTAGGCAGAGTGCCGTGGCATCACAGCTCACAGGAACCTCCAACTCCTGGGCTCAAGCGAGTCTCCTGTCTCCTCCTCCTGAGTAGCTGGGACCATAGGCGCCCACCACAATGCCTGGCTATTGTTTGGTTGCAGCCGTCATTGTTGTTTGGTGGCCTGGGCTGGATTCGAACCTGCCACCTTGGGTATATGTGGCTGGTGCCTTAGCCACTTGAGCCACAGGTGCCAAGCCTGGTTTAGCTCTTAATGCTTATATTTCATAGGGTATATCAGCTCCCGGGTATCACGTCCCTTGTCAACATGTGTCAGCTGCAAAAAAAAGTAGAGATTTATAAATAAGCACCCCGAGAAATAAAGACTAAATGCAGATCTTATATGAAACGACAGCTTAAAACAGTGGATCTCAACCTTCCTATTACTGTGGCCCTTTAATACAGTTCCTGTGGGTTGTGACCCACAGGTTGAGAACCACTGGCATAAAAGAAGCCCAATCATGTGTCGTTATGTGGTGAGATTTAGCTTCCAGAAGCACGCTCAACAATCTACAAAGGGCCTGAATACACCCTTTCTCCCAATAACTCCCATTTGGGAAATATTCCAAGAAAATTTTAAAAACAGAAAAAACAAATGAAAGAAGAGTAACGTGAAGATGGATTGCATTTTTGCCAAATTGGCACATTGACAGTCATGGGAATTTAGGAATCTGCTTAAACATAGTTGCTTACACCTTTTTTAAAAAAATGAAGTAACTTAATTTCAACAGAGATTATTTTTGGAAAAATGGCAGCACAGCTGACGTTAATGAAGATGCACAAATACAAAGAAAATCTCACTCAGCAGCATCAACTTCAAAACCAAGTGTCTGTGGTTCATTCACGCTCCAGGCATTTACTGAACTAAATGCATGACAACAGAGTGACAGAAATAAGCCCCTGCCTTGTTCTCGTGACCCTGAAATATTGGGAGAAAGGTACAAAAACAAAGTATGACAATTCAGTACGAAAGCAGGGACAGACAATTTTTCTGAAGCTCATAAAATCTGGGGACCTTTCTACAGGTAAAGAATGTAAAGTTAAGCACACAAATTGAGGTGCCAAGAAATTAAAGAGGCCCTGAAGAGGAAGCTTCCTTAGCTGCATGGTAAATTTACCTCCCTGATTCCAAGCACCACCATCTGCACCATAATTATAGTAATGGTACACGATACACTATCTCATAGATCAGATAATACTCTTACGTGATATATATACCCCTAAAACTAGCGATAATCAATAGAATACACACAAAACTGAAACAAAGACTATCGTATGAGACCGTCTCAAAAAAAAAAAAAAAAACTTTAATAATCTACAGATCCACAGATTAGCAATTGTCCTGCAGGTTGAGTTAAACTCTTAGAATCAACATGTAAGTTGAGTTCATTAAACAAAACGCTTCAGCCCAGCAAGATGCTGGCAAAATTAGAAATGATGCTCTCCATTACACTTGGCCAATATTGAATAGAATGTCTAATTCATCATGTTCTGTGTGCTGTGAAGACTTTTTTATTATTATTATTATTTCAGGTTAATTTAAGGATACAAAGAATTGGGTTACAATGTTTGCATTTGTTAGGTAGAGTCTTTCTTATAATTGTGTCCCACCCCCAAGAGGTGTGCCACACACTCCAACATTTTGCCCATTAAGTGGGAGCACAGCCATCC
>CAUYQV010022347.1:0-18322 GCA_963574575.1 Galagoides demidoff
GAAACATAAGACAAAAAGCTATCCTCCTGGAAAGATCAATTGATATCATAGCATTCATAGCAAGGCCACACCTTGCATAAGGAAGCAGGACTTTAGGCATTATGTTTTATGTACACTTATCAACATATGTTATACTCAAAAAGAACACAAAAGGTAGAGAAGGCTCTCGTCAAATCACTTTTGAACATGTTTTTCCAGCTTGTTTATATTCTTATCATTTTATCAGAGTCAACTATATAATTTCTCATCCATGGGAAAGACAGGAAGAAAGGAGTTTCCTTCCTCAATACCACCTGAGGTCCCCCACAGAGTACAGCCCAAGTGCATGTTCATGTAGACTCGTATAATCTGTCTATTGGTCATCTGATGAATGAGTTTGAATGTGATACAGGCCATCATTTTGGTCAAAAAGATCAAAAGTTGCCAACTTGCTCACTACATGCAAGTTTCCATAAAAATTAAGACCACATTAAAAATCAGTGTGAAATCTGAAAGCTTTTATTTTTTAATTAAAGAAAAGCAAAACAAAGAAAAATGAAAGAAAGAAAAACACCCAATTACTTTTAAAATAAATGTTCATGTCTAAAGAATTGTCCGAAACCACAAAATAAATTGTTTTTGAACTGACTGTTGCATTAGATATTTCTTAAATGCAAATTCCGGAGTTTCCTTAACTGACTCTCAGAATGTCTGGAGAGAGTTTTTTGTTCTGAATAATAAAGTGTAGTGGAACTATATTGGCTTAATGGCAGGGTAACTTTACCTGTTTGAATCTGTTTAAAAGTAACTGTGATTCAATTTAGTCATTTATTTATTAATTACTGGTCTTTTATTTATATGAATGAAAAATTATTTTTTTAAAGAACATTTATTTAATTTCGTATTTTCTGCTAGTTATAATGCTAGGATATATGCCTGTGGAGATGAAGAAAAAAAAAAAGGCCCTTCCTTTAAAGAGCTTGTATTATCTGAAAATTTTAAAAAGTTATAATCAAACTGTTGTAATGCTGTCATCAATATTTCTCATCCTCCTTTGATGAACTTTCCTTGATTCTTGAATTTCCATCATACTGCCAGGACCTTGCTTTGGCTAATAAAGCATAAGAAGAAACCTATGTGCTATTTCTGAGGAGAAACATCACGCACTCTGGTGATTTGCTCACTTCCTTTTCTCCCTGTTTGAATATCAGGGAAGTCTAGACATGGAGCCTTTTGCAGTGTTTATAATAGAACCACTATAAAGAAGAAAAATGTTTTGGTTTCTCATAAGTTTCTGAGGTTTAGGGGGTTGTTGGTTACCACAGTGAAACACTAACTATTCTGACTAATACACCCTACTATGTACAGTCAGGGTCCTAGCAAGAAATCTGTGGCACTCTAAAAGAGGGAATTTAAGGAAAGTTTAAGAAAGGAACCATTTCCAGTGATGAGACCAGAGTGTAAGGAATAAGTGGTGGTACAATAAACCAGGGCTAAAAAATACAGTGTGTAGTTAAAATCACCAGGCCTGAAAATGCAAGTACGAGGGTTACCAGAACCTGATGAAAGAATGTCTTCCTTGGATGCATCTATCTCAAGGAACCTCTGCAGGAAGGGAAAGTGTATTAAGGGAATTAATACCCCAACCTTCCTCTTTTCCCTCCCTTTTACCTACCATTACATACAATAACTGAACCAACTGGAAGAGGTAGAATGAAGTTCAGCATCCTGGTTCATAAAGCTGGCTGGAACATGGATTTGGAAGGGTGTCAGGAAGATGTTGAGCAAGAGCACAAAGGCTGGTCTGTGTACAAATTGTTACAGCAACACATGAAATAAGATGGCTAAAAGTAGGCCAAAACCAGATTCTCGATAAAATTCTGGCAGAATATAAACTGAGCATGAAAGAATTCCTTTAGAAAGTATGCAGAAGTCTTCAAATCCTGTTACAGAGATAAGCCCAATAAAATTTAGGATTTTCAGCATGAGGCTTAGGATTTTGAAGTGATAAGACCAGATATAGAAGCAGCAGCCAGAAGAAGGCTTTATATTTTATATTGAATGCCTTTGACTTTACCCTTGAGACCAAGAGGTTGATGGATTGAATAACAAATAGTGGCAGGACTGGATTTTTAATCCAAAACAAAGTAGCTCAGTGATTGTAATAGCTTACATTTTATTAAATGGTTGTCATGCACAAAGTGCTGTTCTGTACACTAAACATCTCCATGAGCCTGGTACTATCATTGTACCTATTTTGTAAATAAAGACACTGAATGAGAAAGTGGTTGCTCTAGATGACATTCAGTAAGAAATAAAGTACAGGTGTGAAACCCTATTGCTTGTCAAGAATAGATGGATATGAGGGCAAGACTGAAAGGAGAGGGATATTTATAAAGCTGTAAAAGTTGTTAAGATAAGGAACAATAATCAGACATATAGTAGTAATAATGGAGAGAAGAAGAACCAATCTGGGGTTTAAACCTGCTGGGTAGATGCTTAATTGATTATATACAGTAAAGAAAAGAGGATCAATCTTCTCCCAAGTTACCTTAACTGAAAAACCATATTAGAATTAAAATTGAATTTATAATTTTACCAGTTGTACAATTGGTATATTCAACTTGAATTAAAATATTTAAAATCATCTGAGATTATATAAATTTATGGAATTAATTGAAGCAAAACTTTTTTTTTTTTTTTTGGCCAGGGCTGTGTTTGAACCCGCCACCTCCAGCATATGGGGCCAACACCCTACTCTTTTGAGCTACAGGCGCCACCCTAAAGCAAAACTTTTTTTCAGTGTTTGGTTTATTGGCATTATTACAGATCTCTTCTTTAAAAAGAAAAAAACATAATTTAATGTTGAAAATATTGTCTCATACAACTTTAATGTGAAATGTGAAAAAATAGCAAGTACAGTTAAATTTGGAATTAGCTCAGTCATTATATTAATGAAGCTGGGGTATATGATACTGGGTCTTTGTGATAGCTGCCTAAATAGATCTCTGTCATTTAAGTATTTTAAAAGCTCATTAAAGTAGCAACCCTAGCTTGTTATCTCCATCAGCATTTCACTAATTTTGTAGGACAAGCCTATTTTTATCTTCAACATTAAATGCTTAACTAGCTCTTCACTACCTCCAAGGTAATCTAAGATATTTTTGGTTGTGATAAAATTAAGATGAGTTGGTAATGAATAATTTAAACAATTTTAACTTTAGCTAGAGTATTTCCTTTTTCTCATTTTCCCCTATATCTTGCCATGCAAAATGACTCACCTCAAGGTTGCCTAAAGATTTATTCTGTGACCCATTAAAGATGATTCTTCTGAGCTATTTCATTTGAGATTATCTGCTCTTTATACCCACATAGTATTTAAAAAATTATGTACTTCAATTAGGTACTATTTTAAAATCAAGTATTACTTGAAGGCTTACAGGGCATATGTGAATAAAGGTAGCATGTTAGTGTATTAGAAAACACATAATCTACTATGGAACAAAAGGCTATCTTGCAGAGAAATGTATTATTATTATTAAGAAAAGTTGTGGTTTCATATTCAGATTATTGTCGATCTCTACTTTGAGTTTATTATGGTCAGACAATGGTCATATGATTTTGAATCACTTTACTATATTGTGAGTAGATTAATAGTTCCAAATATGGTCTACCTTTGTGAAGACATAGATGATGGATGATACATGTATATAGATAGCTAAATAGATAGCTTCATATATCTAACTAGACGTATCTATACAGCCAGGTATGTCTATAATCCCATCTCTCTATATCTACGTCTGTATATCAATCTATATATACATATATATATGGCTACCTCTCTATGTGCTGTTTTTGAGTGGAGTGTTACACCTGCTTCCTCCTTTTTATTGATTATACTTTACTTCCTTTGTATTCTTAATTTGGTCACACGTTCTGAATTTTACTCTTTAAATTTCTTCCTTTTAATTGCTATTTTTAGACTGTTTACATGTAAGGCAAATAGTGATACGTTGGTGCTGCTAATCTGAGATAGTATTATTTGTTTTCTTGTTGCTTCCTCTGTTTTTCATTCCTCAATCTTCTCTTGCTCTTCTGTGGTGCCTTGAACACTAAGAGAGTTATTTATAGTTTCATAGTTTTAGTGTTTCTCTTCATACACCTTTGTAGTAGTTACTCTGTATATTGCAATATATTAATGCTAAGTGACTGGTCATACTCTACTAGGATCAATACTTCAAGTAAATAGGCAGTTATTTCCAATTTCTACTTTCTGTACCTTTAGACATTATTGTCTTATGATAATATGTTAACGTTTTTGTTTCAATCATCATATCATTTTGAAAACTCGTGATGAAAAAGATGTTGTATTTAAAAAGATTGTTCTGTTTTCTTTTGGAGACAGAGTCTCACTATGTCACCCTCAGTAAAATGCCATGGCATCACAGCTCACAGTGTCCTTAAACTCTCAGGCTCAAGTGATTCTCTTGCCTCAGTCTGCCAGGTAGCTGGGTCTACAGGCACCCCCCACAGTGCCCGCTGTTTTTTGGTTCTAGTTGTTACTGTTTGGCAGGCCCTGGGCTGGGTTTGAACCCACCAGCTCCAGTGTATGTGGCTGTCGCCCTAGCTGCTGAGCTTCAAGTGCCAAGCTAATTTTTCTGTTCTTGTTTTTGTTCTTTCTTTTTTCTTAATACTCTGGGATTTTATTTATTTATTTGACATCTTTTCTGTTTGAGGAACTTCCTTTAGGAATTCTTTTTTTTTATGGAAGATCTGTTAGTGATAAATTATCTTAATTTCTTTGTCTTGAAAAAAATTGTACCAGGCATGGAATCTGTGATTGATAGTTCTTTTGCTTGTACCAGTTCTTTACGGCCTCCTGGGTTTCAGATGAGAAATCACCTATCATTCAAATTGATGCTTTCCTGTAAATCAGGTATCACATTTGGCCACTGTAACATTTTACCTCTTCAATTTTCAGAAATGCAATCATCACGTGCCTTAGTGTGAACTCATTTGAATTTGTTCTGTTTGAGATTCACTCAGCTTTTTGGATCTGTAGTTCTATGACATTCACCAAATTTGGGAAGTTTTTGAACATTATTTACTTGAATACTCTTTTTCTTTATTTCTGAAACTTACATGATATAAATTCTGCTTACTTTGCTATTATCCACTGAGTAACAGAATCTCTGTTTATTTGTTGTCTTTTCCCTCTGGTGTGATTGCTAAATTATATTGATTTCTCTACCATTTCCTGATGATTTCCTCCGTTAGTTCACTCAACTACTGACTTCACACAAGAAAAAAAAAGTCTGAATTTTGTTCAGGTCTATAAGTTTAATTTGCTTATTTTACATAAATTTTACTTTTATACTGAGATTTTATTTGTTTCCATATAATTTCTATACTTGTTTGATTATTATTATAATGATTCTTATTCCAGGGTCTAGTTCATTTCAGCTTTGTTGTCAGTTGCTGACTTTTCAGATTCAGATGGTATTAATCATTTTCCTAATTTTTGTTATGATAGATGAGTGATTTCTGTTGCATCCTAAACATTTTTTTTCCTGTTTGTTAGCAAATTCATGAACATACTTAAATCTTTCATTAGAAGGCAGTAACCTCACTTGGGTTTAGCACAAATTCTCTGGCTTAGTTTTCTGGATTCTGGTTCCCTGGCCTGTTTAATTCTGAATCATTGCAGTGTTTCACTGTTCTGCTTGTTTTATCTGGTTCCAGTGAGACTCTCAGGGGTCCTGGCTGAGGGGAAAATAAGCAATATACCCAAGATGGGCTACTTGTTGCTTCCCAGTTAAAGAGGAAATATCAGGCCCATGGGGACGGTGAACGTTTGTGGATTGAACCAGCTGTATCGTTGCACCTCACTTGACAGTGATTCTTGGTGACCCTTCCTTACATTCTGGCCAAACAAGATATTTCAAGATTCATCTTATGCCTACCCTGACTTACCCTGAAATCAACAAATTCTCCAAGGAGCTCCAGTACTTTTCAGTGGAGAATAATACCAGACATCGACATCTGGGGAATAGCTGTATCATAGCTATTGAGACTCCTTTACTCTCAACAGACAGAATTAGAAAATGAATACCTGCATATAAACCTTCACAAATATATATAGTCATACCTATATAACATTTCTATGTGCATATTAATGTAACAATGAGGTTATTACGCATATGATACCTGCTTATACCCATGTAGGCATGTGCCTCTACATATCTTTAATTATGTAAAGATACATATGTATAGACGTATTTATAGACAGATGGATATATACACTTATATACATAGATCTTAGATGCAATATTGTTTCTCTCTCTTCTGTTTCTTTCTCTCCTTGTACATTTATTCAGAAATACTGTGTTTATATACACATAACTTCAAGTTACAATTGTGAGAAAATAGTCCACATTCTTTCTTGCCTTCTCTTCTATTAATATATGTGTTATTTCCCTTCTTCTAGAATGCATATTCTGTCTCCTAACAATAATACACTTGCTCATTTTCTCACTTCATTGATGCATTCACGTAGTTTCAGAAGTTCTCAAATAAAACCATTACAAAAAAAATAAGAAGAATAAAAATAGAGTTCATGCTTTTCCACATACTTCCCCCATCCTCAAACCTTCTTAGGAGTTAGGGCATACATTTAAATACGATGTTTTATTTTACTTTGACTTTGTACTTCTCTTGGTGGAAGTGAGTCATTTTATAGGACTAACTGTATCCAAAGTTTCAAACTTTTATTTCATGCTGGATCTTTATCATGTGGTCATGAACCAGTAAATATCACATGTAACAAAAATAAAAACATTTAACTTTCCATTTAGAATAAATTTAAACAACTGCATTCATTCAAAGGGGCCATTAGATGGTTAATTTAAACCTTTTTGCTCACAAATTTGGATTACAGCTTTGTGGACTTCCAGCTTTCAAATTACCAGGGCAATCCTTTAGTTGTTTGCCATGCTGCCCTGCCTTCCTCTGTCCTTGTCTTTTCTTACAATTGAGTTTTTAATTTCAAGTTAAGTTTGAATAATGTTTTTATTTTTAGTTTGGTTAGAGTGTGGTGAGAAGAGAAAAGCAAAAGCCCTTCAGATGGATGTAGTCACAAAATCTAGAAAAGTGTACTTAGGTAGACTCTGGTGTAAGTTACGGGCAGAATATGGAGGGAAGAATCAATTTAGCCAAATATCATAACCCTGATTTTTACTTTCTCCCTATACCTCCCTCCAATCTTTCATTGTGTGTAAAAACCAAGTTAAGATTGATTTGATTTGGTGATTCATGCAGCTTACAGAGAAGCATTGCAAATATACACTGAGTTATGAGTAACAAATATGAAAAAAAAAAAAAGCTATCAAGCCTGGCTTCGTGGGCATTTGACAAACCCATGCAGTCTACAGGGCCCTATGTTCTTATTGGTCCTGTGATTAATTTAATGCTATGAGGCTGTCATCTTAAAATTTATAATAATTTATGAACAAAGGGACCTGCATTCTCATTTTGCTCTGGGTACTGAAGATTATGGAACAGGTCCTGCCTGGAGTGATAGTAAATTTTGGTGAATATTAGAATACCGTTTCTGCATACAAACTATTATAAGTGTTTTATCTATGAATTACACTTTAACAAATGTAAGCACATTTACAACTTTAATCATATTTACAGTTCACAGTATTAAAAGTTAGAATTACTTCAGCAGGGAGAAGAATTAATAAATTAATCTGCCTACCCAGCTAGTCTAGTATATTTTAATTATTTCTGATATTTTGCTTCAGTATTCAAGTTTATAATTAATTCAAAATTATACTTTCAACAACTCACAGAAATTCTCCACTCCTTTACTTATCATTATCATGCTTTACTTTCCAGCACTGGCTGGAATTAGAATGGCTACTTTAAAATTTTTTTTCAGCTAAGAATTCTCATGATCAATTTCTATTGTTTGAATTTTCTGTTGAGGATGTTATTTCATATGACTGAAACTTTTAATTGCATTTCAATATTGTGATAGATAATATTATGGAAATATCGAATTATGTTTTAATCTTCTAAAAAGACTAGACTTTTTTTTTGGCAGACAATTTTCTTGATAAGACTTAAATTATATTGGTCTACCGCTTATTACTTTCATTCAGGGCTGGATATTGCTAAATGAATCCACGTTTCATGATTTAGCAAGGCAGTCAGATATTTGGACTACTTACACAGAGATATGGTATTGTCTTTGTCTCTTACAAGAACTTCTAACTGTTCTTCAAATTGGTTGCAACTTTTTGCATTCTCATCAGCACGGTATGAGAATTCTGGTTCCAATACATTCTCAGCAATGTTTTATATTATCAGATATTTTAATGTTAGCTATTCTAGTAGTCAAGGGCTGACTGCTAGAACATCAATTGTACTGGCATCTCCTTGAAATTTTACTTTGCAATTCAGTAATCACCAAAATTTTAAAAAATGATACGTTCTTGTTTTCTGGGTATCTTCTGTTCAAATAGTTTATTTTCATGAACTATTTGGGTAGGTTATCTTCTTATGAACAACTTCTAAAGTTTCTTTTATTACCTAATAGTCTATGTTAAACAAACTGATACAGCTATAATCTTTTTCCATTCTGTAACTTCTCTTTCAAACAGTAATAATGTCTAATACGTTTGAATACTGTTCAATGCTGCATAATTTTTTCTTTAAGGTTTGTGTTTTTCTATGTGCTACATAAGGAATCTTAGCCCATTCTAGGTCTGTGATTTTTTTTCTAGATGTTCTGTAAAGTCCAAGTTATTTTTCTATAGTCATAAGTAATAACTGATATTTCTTTCTATAATCCATCATGATATCCAGTGGTTAAGGCATCATTTAAGTAAAAATTATTTAATTTTCATTTTTTTTTGTCCTGGTAGCTTTGTTGAAAATTTAGTTACATATGAGCAGGTCTATAGTGAGAGTCTGAGTTCTGTACTGCTTAATCATAATAGGTCTACTGTTGCCTCAATAATTCACTGTCTTGACAATGCACCTATATGATGATTCTTGGAATCAGATGATGTAATACTCTTAACTTTTCATATCCATCCTTTAAGAAAGAAGATTTGTCTCATAATTTGTAAGCATTTATATAAATAACATACTATGATCAAATATTTATATTTGGAACAAACACAGTTTTCATTTTTGTGCGCTACTATTTTAAAAATATTGCTTCATCAAACATGATGCCTAGTTAACTAGACAGCTGAAGAGTGATAGCCTTGGACAGGAAAGTGAAGTATTCAGAGGTATGGAAATGAGGATTACAACAGTACACAGGCAAACTCTGTTGAGTTATTAATATGGTCATATCTTTGTTTCACGAGTGTATATGTGTGTGTGTATCAATATTTATCAAATTATAAACTTTAATCATGTATGGTTAATTGAATGTTAAGTATTCCTCAGTAAAGATGGTAAGAGTTGTGCTCTTGAAGAGGAATGAAAGATACACAAAGAATGGATGTGCATGGCTTTGCAGCAAGCTCTGATAGAAAAGGTTTAAAAATCACATTTTAAAGGCAAAATACTGTGTTATTTCCAAGTAAACATAATATATTCTATATGCTATTTTAAATATGATGTTATGGCTCTCTGATGCCTTATGAGAAGAAGAGACTTCTTAAAGACACAGTGTGTTCCATCCATTTTTCCAGAGCATTTGTTATTATATTGCTGAGACCAATCAAAGCTATGAATTCCTGACTTCCACTATCCTTAGTGCTGTGCATTCCCTAGTTGCTCTTCACTCACCTTTGCCTTTGGTCTTCTATTTAATTGAGACAAACATAGAACCCGTTGGGTGTTTGATTGCAGCGATTAGAATGAAACAAATAAATGTAAACAGAACAATAAGTGCAAGAAAATGTTCTCTATAGACACTTTAGTCTTTTCTTTTTTTAATGCTGAAGGATATAACTAATTAGTTTTAATAGAACAGGGAAGGAGCTTGGAAAGAGAGACTTTCTCAAACTTGGGGACTTACTGTATCAGTCAGGGTTCCTTTCTCTCTTATCTTTCTCTTTCTCTAGCTCAATTTTCTCCAGCCACAACATGCTCTATTTACCCTTTGGGCATGCCAAATTCTTTCCTTATGACATGGAATCTGTTATATCAGATTTTTTTTCTGAATCCTTATATTTTATGGAAGTCTTAAATAAAAGGTTAAATATGACCACCTCTGGAGATAGGCCATTTTAAATAACCCAGGGTAACATACTCCCTCGATTATTTACCATATTATTCCACTAGTCTTTTATTTGCAGACATCTGGAAACTATGAAATAACATTACACAAATAGATAATTCATTTTCTGACACTACTATCATTCCTTTCTACCTGAATGAAAATTCTATGAAAACATGGATTTTGTCTATCTCGTTGACTGCTTTCATGTAACCCTGGCTACATAATAGATATTTGCTACATTGAATATGTGATACTTAAAAATGATGTGACTTTGGGCAGGCAACTTTGCCTCTCTGTAATATCTGTTTTTGTTATATAAATGAGGATGATTATAATATCTGTCAAATGTACATGAAGTGCTTTGAAATAAAAATAGTAAAAGCACATTTGATTTGTATAGAGAAATATGATTAGCATGCTATTTATGCCTTTGAAGTCTATATCTTTATTTATAAAGGCAGAAAATGTATGTATAAATTGGCCTATAATCTGAGATGGGATAACTATGTGTTCCAGTATGTGTAAGGAGGTATATGATTTAAAAAATTAACATCTAACTAATGGATTCAAATAAAAGATTCTGGGTAGAGAAAGAAAGGCTATGAAATGATTATAATTGTCTCATTGAACATAAACCAAATTTTTCTACAAATACTATTTCATATAAAATTTGGATATATATGTGTATATATTTGCATCAGATTTTGATGTTTCTAGGTATTAAAAGTTTCAGTTCACTTTTGGTTAGCGGTGTGACTGATTCTGTCTGTGCTGTTCACCTTTGCCAATGTATTGGCCTCTAGTATGTGGTTTATGCATTTAAAAAGGATAGGCATTTTAGACATGAATAGCCTACATAGTAAATTTATTAATAAGGAGGTCTTGATTGACATTAGTTTTTCTATCAAAATAAATCTATACATAAAACATTAATGTCCATTTTTAGAGAACTACAAACTCATTCTTACATTTCTAAAAATCTGTTATTGCTAGCAAGTAAAATCATGAAGACTCCAAATTCTACCACTTTTTTCAAGGAAATATTTAACTTGATATCACCACATGGGACCAATATGAAGGATTAGTTTAATAAGGGCTCAACAAAAGCATAACTGCAAATCAAAGTAAATTTTGCATTTGACCATGTTAAGTTTTACCAGTATTCTACATTTTTTTTAAAAAAAGAATGTCCTACAGCCTTCAGTGAAATATATTTTCAGAAAAATTTTATTGGAAAATAAACTAGAAACACATCATGTATAATAATTTAATTTAGCTTTGTAAAAAATGTATTTGTATATAGCTAGAGTCTATCCTTCCATTACTTTGTTTTTACGTAGTATATAAGAAAATGGTGTAATAAGCAATGTCTGAAATAATGTTTACTATGAAATAGCACTGATTATTTCTGGGTAAGGGAAACTTGGGTAGGTTCCTTATTTTTCCCCTACATTACTTGGAATTTAACTAACAAACATGGATTATTTTTATTCATAGAAAAGTCATGAAAGTTATGTTAAAGAAAAAGTTTTTAAAATTCTGTATTCATTAAAAGTTATATAATTGGTAGAAACAGTATCAGCAATAGTATCAAAATAAATGAAAATCTTTTTTATCCTTAACTAAACAATTCCACTTATAGGAATCTGGCCATCAGAATTTAACAGAAACTCATTTTAAAAAATTCAAAAATACATTCACAACCCCACAGTTTGCAAATGCATAGTAATGAAAAAATACCTTCATGTAATTTAATTAGAGACAGAATTATTAAATATAGTAATGTGTAGTCTGGAATGCTGTCCAGTCATTAAAAGTAGATCTATGTGTTCTGATTTGCACAATTATGCTAGATTAGAAAAAGACCAAATAAAGCAAGAGTTTACTAGAAATTACTCTTTATTGCATACACTCAGGTACTACTTACAGCATTCTGATGAAGTTAACTGAGTTTTAACCATGACTATTAACCACCAGTTTATGAAAGAGGACACTGAGTTGCTGAGAACAAAACTTACTTTTTAACAGATATACTGAGACTGATCTGGCTGCATGGCTGTTTCTTAAAAACACTCTGGTGTTAGGGATAATGAGTACAGTATAATTTCCATTCTTTATAATAACGAGAGAAAGACAGACTGTTTAGAAAGACAAAAACAAAGAAAATCAAGTGCAAAGTATATTATATCTACAAAAGTATGATGCATTATATCTCAACTTGTCCCGATAATTATCTCTGAAAATTTTTACTTCTCCCTTTATGATAATTTTTATTTTTACTTTTCTGCAACTTAGAAATTAGGGAAAAAAATCAGTAAATAAAGATGTAAAATATCCTTTCACAGGTTGTCATTTCCACTTGAAGGGAAAACTGCTTGAATTAGTGGTACAGTGACTTCTGGCTCTTTGAGACATGAGGGAAGATGGTCAAAGTCAAGCTGTGTCTACCTTCACTCAGTCTTAAATGGACTTCAGAGGAAAGAGTTTTGTTCATTTGTTAACCCCCCCAAAGCCCTTTATTTCTGAAAATACTGCTATTAGTTTGAAAATGTTTAACTGGAATGTATTTCCTACATCCTGCAAAGACCTTTAAGGTTATGGCCTATAATCTAGCTCAAACCATCCAAAATGTCAGATTTTTTTCCCAAGGAACCATGTACTCATTTACATGACATTGTGAGTGCTTTAAACACAGGTTGTTCTAAATGTGTAAACTTTAATTTATGTCTCTAATTAAAAATATCATTAGGAAAATGGCTAATTCAAAGAATGAGACAGGGAATACATAAGGTGAGCCTAGGGCATCAAACAGTGCCAAGAGTAAGAAAATCTAACAACATACACACACCACTGATGGAGATGTGTCCTTGAGATACAGAAGCTTATAAGGGCTGTATCTGGAGCAACTTGAGGAACAAAATAGACAGCATCATATTGAATTATAACCCCAAATATAACATAAATATCCACGATCCACCTATGCTGATACAAATACAGGTTAAGTAAATAATTAAGGAAGAAAATATAAATCTCCAAAACGAATGTATTAGTTTGCAATCCCACCAACAGTGTAGAAGTGTTCCCTTTTCTCCACAAACACTCCAGCATCTGTGATTTTGGGATATTGTAATATGGGCTAATCTTACTGGTGTTAGATGATATCTCAAAGCAGTTTTGATTTGCATTTCTCTGATGATTAAGGATAGTGAGCATTTTTTTATGTTTGTGGGCCATATGCCTATCTTCTTCAGAGAAGTTTCTCTTCTAGTTGGAAATACATCTGAAGAACACCTAAAGAACTAAAAATAGACCTGCTATTTGATCCTATAATTCCTCTATTAGGTATATATCCAGAAGACCAAAAATCACACTACAATAAAGATATTTGTATCAGAATGTTCATTGCAGCCCAATTCATAATTGCTAGGTCATGGAAGAAGCCCAAGAGCCTATTGATCCACAAATGGATCAATAAACTGTAGTATATGTATGTCATGGAATACTATGCAGACATTAAGAAAGATGGAGACTTTACCTCCTTCATGTTTACATGGGTGGAGCTGGAAAATATTTTTCTTAGTAAAGTATCCCAAGAATGAAAGAAAAAGTATCCAATGTACTCAGCCCTACTATGAAACTAATTTACAGCTTTCATAGGAAAGCTATAACCCAATTTTAACCCAGGAATATGGGGAGAGGGAGGGGAGGGGTGAGGGTGGATGGGAGGTGATTGTTGGGATCACGCCTATGGTTTATCCTATAAGGGTACATGTGAATCTCTCTAAATGTAGAATATAAATGTCTTAACACAATAACTAAAAAAAAAAGACATGAAGGCTATGTTAACCAGTTGGATGAAAGTATTTCAAATTGTATACAGAAACAGTACACTGTACCCCATGATAGTATTAATGTACACAGCTATGATTTAATAAAAAAAAGAACTACATGTCGTGGGTTTCCCTTTGGCCAAAAATATGTGATTCCACATCAGATTTAAAAGCGGTACTTAACACTCTTAAATGTATATTGATGTTTAGAAAGACCAAGATTTGACATCCTGTTTGGCAATTTAAACTATTTGTGTACAGTTCCTGGATGCTTCAAATTTTAATGAACTCTAGTTAATTTTTTGCAAATGTTTGATGAGAGCCTTTAATAAAGAGACTGTATAGATAACAAGCTGTAGAGATGGCTACATTTAAGGATCCATCAAGTGTAAAAGAATCGGACTTTGAAAATAAAGTATTATTTTGCTGGAATCCTCAATGAGGGCTAGTTAAAATTAGCTTTTATTTGGTGTGTGGGTGCTTAAACATTGATCTGCCTTTCAGAACTCATTTTCATTTATAAGCCTTAAAATGTGAACAGTTGGCTCAATGCCTGTCCATGTTGATAACAAATGCTGAGTGTTTACTCCTTAACAGGCAAAACCTTTTCCCAGGTTACACACTTGGCTTTTTGCCTGACCTCATGAACATCTCCTTGATTTGAATATATTTTTTTCTGGAGTACTATAGATATAGTGAGCTCATTTCTTTAAAAAAATTTATAAAATAAGCGTCGGTGTCATGTATTTTGAAGTTTGCTAGTTACAAATTAAATACATGTGCGGACTTCCTTAGGCGTGTTGTGAGCTTGGGGGGCACTTTGAAATGTGTCAATTAGAGAAATAGTTGGAAAGCATCAGTCAGGGGCAACTTCTGGCTCCACAAGGTTAGAAAGTATAGGAAGGGGAAATGTAACTCCACGACATATTTATGTTACAGAGCCGCTTTATTGAGGCAAATTGACCTTCAAATTCATGGGCTAAAATTAAAGTAAATACTTAAAATTGTAATATTCTAATCACGTTTGACTTCTGCAGTTATAAGAGATACAAATACAATATACGAGATAACAAACATTATTGATGATATCATTACAATTTTAATAGTTTTTTTCCTTTCCTAAAAAGTATATACAGTTTTTGGTACCCTCTATATTTGAAATATCTTTATATTCAATGATTAGCCCATGAAAAGGACACTTCAAACTTCAGCTCCTCTGATAAGATGTGAATTACTGAGCAGTCTAATATTTTATCTGTAAGAGACCTTGTGATTAAGATATTCCTTTTCCTCTACTAATACTTCATCCTTGTTAATAATTTCTTTATAAGAATTATTTTTCTATGGGAAATAGTACAATAGTCCCAATGTAGTTATAGCCAAGTGTGCTTTCTGGTGGTGGCAGTGAGGGGGGAGATGAACTGAGGAAGCTGATAATCTCGAAGGGTTTAGAAAAGTCATAAAGTAGAAATTTTCTAAAATTTAAAAGTACCCTATGAAAATAAATCATCATCAGTGAAATGAAACATATTAAAATGCACACATCACCAAAATGTTCGAGGGGAGAATACCATTTTAATTCAGGAAAACTTTGTAATAAAGAACAAGCTTTAATTAGAATAGGTTGATCTTTATTCAGAGCAATCATGAAATTTGTTAAGAAATCAGCAAAACGTCAGAATAGAAATGGTAGTGAAGCTAATTGATGGTTAATGCATGGGTTCTGCCAAAGTTTTGAGACACACTGTGTTACGGTACATTATTTCACTTCCAAGAAACACAGTCCACAACGTGATTCACCCCTGCAGATGTCAATGTGCTTGGCTTATCACTGTTGCTAGGGGGACTTTATTTGTTTCCATCGATATGGATGGCCCCCTTGTTGATTTCTGTGTATTTCAAAACATTTGTAATGACCCATGCGTGAGCTTAGGGATCACTTCTTGGTTCTGTTCACTTGTGAAGAGCTGCTGCTGCATGCTGCTATCTGGCCCCGCCCCATATGGAGGAGCTGACCTCCTGCCAGGCTTAGGACCAAGCCTGTTACTTCCTTGTGGAACCCCAGTCTGCCCCCTCGGGAGGCCTGTGCTCCACAGAGCCTTAGCGTCTCCATTTTTTCAGATAATAGTTATTGAGAGGTCCACCATGTGTTTGAGAATGTTCTGGTTACAAGCTTAGTGGCGACACTTGAGGCCAATGTGGTCCATCCCTTGCCAAGCCCAGACTGGTCTGGGGAATGAAGCAAGCAGTCAAAACCCAACCTGGTGAGTGCTGTGATAGGACACCAACGGGGCATGGTTGGAGGGGCAGAGAAGGTGGTGCAGAGGGACTGTCTCTTGAGTGACACACTCGAAACACGAGTAGAAGTTGTGCCGAGAGTAGGGGAAGTGTGTTTCCTCGGGAAAGATGAGCACGTGCCAAGTCCCAGGGGTGAGAAGGAGCATGGTGCGTTCCCACAAAGACATGGCTAGAACTTGGATGTGACTCAGGGAGTGGGGAGAGCAGGGGAGAAAAGGCTTTAAGAAGAACTCTGCAAACTGTTGGGGCATTTTGATTTTATTTTTAGAGACTGGAGGAGCCTTAGGATATTAAGGCAGGATAGTGGCACAGTGGCATATGGTTTCAGGAAAATTACTCTGGCAACATGGTGGGGAATGAGCAACAAGGGAAGGCTGGAGACAAGAGGGTTGTGCAGTAGGCCGTGGCTGTAATCAGGGCAGAAGATGGTATGGAATGCGGTGATGACACAGGAACCCATGGCCACGTTGGTTTTGCTTTGAGAAAGAATTAATACATAATTGGGGGTGGTGCCTGTGGATCAAAGGAGTAGGGCACCAGCCCCATATGCCAGAGGTGGCAGGTTCAAACTCAGCCCCGGGCAAAAACTGCAAAAAAAAAAAAATTAATACATAATTGATTTGGTGTGTGTGTGTGTGTGTGTGTGTGTGGCCTTGTGTGAGTGTTGGGTGAGGAAGAGGGTGGAATCTAGAATAATGCCTGTGTTTCAGGCTTCATGGTACTTTAAAGGCTAGGAACAGGTTGATAAGGAAAGAAGAGTCAGTTCTGTTGGGGACTCATCCATCTTGGGGAGTCTGTGAGTCAAGTGTTGATGCACGGGGCAGGTGGACATACAAGTCTCAAGCTCAGGAAAGAGATTAGGACTGAGGTGACTGCCAGGGAATAGTGAAGGAAGAGAGTTACAACAGGAAAGGTCCACAGGCTTAGTTCCCCCGAGGCCACTGTTCGGCCTGTCTTTATATTTCTTTTGAATCTATAAATATGAGTCATCATTTATTTTCACAAGTAACAAGTGTAGACTTTCTGTGTGATACTAACAAAGTAAAAACAGCTGTCACAGAAGAAGGGGGAATGAGAAAGAAAAAGTGCAGAGAAAAGAATCCTGGAAGAGCTTGGGGAGATGCTCCATGAGTCCTGGTGCTGCGGCAGCAGCGAGGGTGGGCCAGCTGGGGCCTGCTCACAGATGTCTCCCCCTCCAATCCCTGGGCCCCTGGTTCCTGCTCACAGATGTCTCCCCCTCCACTTCCTGAGCCCCTGGTTCCTGCTCACAGGTGTCTCTCCCCCCACTCCCTGGCCCGCTGGTTCTGGCTCACAGGTGTCCCCCCCTCCACTCCCTGGGCCCCTGGTTCCTGCTCACAGATGTCTATCCCTCCACTCCCTGGGCCCCTGGTTCCTGCTCACAGATGTCTATCCCTCCACTTCCTGGGCCCCTGGTTCCTGCTCACAGGTGTCTCCCCCTCCACTTCCTGGCCCGCTGGTTCTGGCTCACAGGTGTCCCCCTCTCCACTCCCTGGCCCCTGGTTCCTGCTCACAGGTGTCTCCACCTCCACTCCCTGGGCCCCTGGTCCCTGCTCATAGGTGTTTCCCCCTCTACTCCCTGGCCCACTGGTTCCTGCTTGCAGGTGTCCCCCCCCCCCACTCCCTGGCCTGCTGGTTCTGGCTCATAGGTATCCCCCCTCCACTCCTTGGGCCCCTGGTCCCTGCTCACAGGTGTCTCCCCCAACTCCCTGGCCTGCTGGTTCTGGCTCACAGGTGTCTTGCCCTCCACTCCCTGGGCCCCTGGTTCCTGCTCAGAGGTGTCTCCCCGTCTCCTGCTAGGGCGGGGGTGGGGTGGGGGGGGTGGGGTCGGGCGGGTGGGGGGGGGGGGGGGGGGGGGGAGGCGGGGGGGGGGGGCCCGGGGGGGGGGGGGGGGGGGGGGGGGGGGGGGGGGGGGGGGGGGGGGGGGGGGGGGGGGGGGGGGGGGGGGGGG